>JAMKQA010022922.1:0-22069 GCA_024699735.1 Posidonia australis
TATTTTTTTAAATATATTTTATTAAATGGTTAAACCACAAATCGAACCGAACCAAACCGATCTACAATGGTTCGGTTTGGTTCGGTTTCAATAGATACAATGGTTCGGTTCGGTTTGAAAATTGTTCAAACCGAACTATATGGTTTGGTTTGTAGTTTTGTCTCAAACCGAACCGTGCCCACCCCTAACCACGACCTCTTCTGGAGCTTGATTCAGACGGGTAACTTTTAATTTAATTTGGTGTTAGTCAACAAGTACTACTTTTTTCCTATACCTAATTTGATTTATTTGCAGTAACTTCAAGATGAGTCATAGGATCTCGTCAGAGATCACAAAAAATTTTAGATCATATGCATCGACCATCGAGTACCGGTGGTCACATTTACATCCAGATGAGAAGTAAAGAATGTTTGATGTGCTATTGGTAATTAATTTTTTTATTCTATCTATAAGTTAAACAATTAGTATATTAAATTGACAATGATGTTGTATTTATACAAAGTAAGTTTACACTTTCACCTGGATATACCTAGGAGGATTATCATGTGTCTTTTACAAAATTAATTAAGAAAAGGATGAACGATATCTATTATAGGGCACGAATAGATGCATTGGCAAATTGTCCTGAACCTCACGATGATTATCAGGCAGTCAAGGCATTTACTCCGTATTAGTGTACACCAGAGAGGTAATTATTATTTATATTAAATTTCAGATGTTTTTGTTGTTGTACATGTGAGGATTAACTTATATATTATTGATTAATGTTAAATCTAGGTGGAATGAGCTCTGTGATCTTTTTTCCACAGACATAGAGTTTTAAAAAAAATCCACGACTGGGAAGTCAAACTGTAGAAAGTAAGAAATTCATTCTACTAGCGGATCAAGAAGCCACAACGATCTTTGAGCTTAGTTGGTAAGGATATTATTGATCTTTATATTAATTCTGGTGACTAGAATTAATATTGTATGAATTCTGGTGAGTTGGCAATTTTTACTTGAGTTCATCTGGTTAGTTTATATTGTATGAATTATTACTTGAGTTGTATATATTGTAGTTACTTGAGTTGAATTATTACTTGAGTTGTATATATATTGTATCTAAGGGTACTTAGGGAATGTGGATGTACGAACTGTGGCAGAATATTGGTGTGCCAGAGTGTCCAATATTGGTCTGAAGCTAGAAGGTTTCCTGTTTCTGACAGGTAGTCATTTAGATCATAATTAACCATCACAAAGATTATGGTATTGAAATTTTAGTTCCAACTGCACCCATTAATCTTCCTTTTTGTTCATTGTTGTATGTTCAACACCTTTTTGTTTTTTTCTTTGCATATAAAATTCATCTGCTCCATAGGCTGTCAACCTTAGCCAGTTTAATGGCACCAGACAATATCAGCACAGCAGGTTTTCCTCATTTGCCCTTTGCTTAGAACTTCAGTGCATTTCTTATTTTCTTATTTGCCTGACTTGGGGAAGCATCTCTTTTCAAGTTCAGCAATACTCTTACTTCAGTATACAATTGTGCTCATAAAAGCATCTTATGCTAGCAGGACAAAGTAGGTAACATGCGCAAAATATATGGGGATTGAGCCATACGGGACTATTTGAGAAGCATGTGTTGAAACTGGAAAGGAAATTTTTTAAATTAATTTAAGCATTGCCTAAAATTCCTGTTGTAATACTTTATTCTAGATACCTCCAAGTGCTACATGTAATATGCACATATTCAAATGGGTGACATTTCCTTGTCATGATAGTTGATGTTTTTCATGATCTTTTTATACAGTTAGAAGTGGTTCCACATTGTTTTTTTTTTTGGTAAATGGTGGTTAGTTTTTCTTTCTATTACTTTAATAAATTTACAACCACAGTATTGTAAAGTATTATGTCCAACAAAATATTACAAAAATGATACCTCGTCACTCAACAGGTGACAAACAACCAAAAGTATCAAGATGTAAGTTTTAAAGTGAATAAATCAATCAACCAAAAGTGGTTCCACATTGTTATTCATATAATTCCAATAAGGTTTGCATTTGATTTATATTTCAACAAATCATTGAAGATCTGGAGGTTATAGATTTGTCCCTTAGCCTAGAATCTTCCATTGTTCTATTGGCCACCTTGGAGCGTTTGTTTAGATGATTTGCTTCAATTTGTATATTGGTTATTGATGCTCAGAACGATTACCAATTTTTTTTCTTATCAAGGTTAACAATACGTGTATAGGAAAATCTTTTCCATTAATTTGCTCAGTGGTAAGTCCACCAACTCATATTTTTGAAAACGATAGTATTAATATGATATAGCCTCTGGTATGAAAATCATTGGCAAGGTACAACAAGTTCAAGATTATTATAGACCCATGTTGGAAAAATGACAAGTCCAGAATTCCTCTTGAATGAAACGCGAGGTTCCATTCATCACCATATCAAAAAAATCGACACCTTCAGAGTCAAGACATAGTCAGAATACGTAGTCCCAGAAAGTAACACAAAATTTAAAATGCAGAACAAATATTTAAGAAGTATCGTTCCCTGCATCAGAGGAACTAGGCATATTAAGATTCCGATCTGAAAGGTGAGGTAGGAGAGCTTCAGCAGGTCCCCTGGGAGAGATAGGATTGTTTGGGACAAGTTCCTTGGTCCACGTATTGTGCGTGGACGAGATATAGTAAAGGATTTCTTCTTTTTCAAATCCTGTTGCATAAGTATCTATCCAGTGATGCATAGTAAAAATAATATTAAAAAGAATAATTACATGAGTTTTTTGACTATCTCTGAAAATTCTATTATTTCTTTCCTTCCAAGTTAGCCAGAGGATGATATGAAGTAAAACAATTCAGCCTGATAATCTGAAATACAACCTTACAGGCTACGAGCATCATTTTACCAGGTATATGAATCTAAATTTTAGCAGGTTCACTTCTATAATGTACTGTTTTATTTATTTTTTTAATTGCCTAGTTTAACGAGGACATAGCGAGGATATTTCCTCGTTATATCCTCGCAAATAAAATGGTATTTATCGAACACTTAACAAGCAAATTGCGAGGAAATGTCCTCACTATATCCTTGCAATTTCGTTGCTAAAACTGGAACGACGACACAATCTCATGATATTTAGTAAGCATTTACTGGGGATTTACGAGGATATAGCGAGGACATTACGATGAAATATTTCCTCGTAACATCCTCGCTAGATTTACATGAGCACATTGCGAAGATATATCCTCGCAGTATTGATTTAATAAGTTACGTAGCTACGAGGATAATTATTCCTCACTACGTCTTCGTTAAACGTTGTAACGAGGATTTAATGAGGAATCAGCGAGGACTTAGCGAGAAATATTGTCCTCGCAAAATCTTATTTCTCTTATAATGCTTGCAAACTATTTGAAATAAACTTTTAAATGATTTAGGATAAGTTTTCAAACATCTTGTTTTAGTTAATGCTAGGAAAATGAGTTTATAATCAAATTACAAGCTATATCAAATGAGCCCTTCTATGAGATAGCGAAAGATAGAAAGTCACGTATTATAAATTTTCTCATAAATCAAATTAGAGTACCACATAAAAAAATAAAATGATGAGAAATTGACATGTAAAAATTCAAAATATAGTGTCGACATTTATCTTTCAAGGGTGAATTAGAAAAAAATGGTTCATTATATAATTGGATATTTTTTTTTTTACAATTCTAATACGCTATCAAGATTTAGCAACATTGTTCAATGGAAGACAATGTCTCATTGTCACAGTGGCTGGGAGAACTCTAAACTCGCCACAGGTCTCAGGTTCGAATCCTGGGACATACATAAAAATTCACCTCTTACTATCTCAACTTTTAACAAAAAAAAAACATTGTTCAATGGAACAAAGGAATATTCATTTGGAAATTAAACTCTAACTAACGGGAAACAAAAGGCAACAAGCTTATGTTCTTAATAAGAGTGATTACCAAATCCATTTAGATGTTAGAAATGAGTTAGTGTGTTGTTCTCTAGAAAAAGAGTATCAACCTATAGAGACTGACTGATCATGATACTTTGTTTCATAAAGTATAAATTATAAACTACATTGTAGATAGATTTTCAAAAATAGATTAAAATAATGATGATGAATTAAATGTAAATTATGCAAATAAAAATGCAAGTGTTTTGAAACTTTCCTTTATATTGAACAACGATTGAAAATAATAAAGTACCAATGATACACATGTGACTATAAATAAATTAAATAATGTACTAAAGTATGATTATATAATAATTATAATAACATAATAAAAATCAACTAAATTAATCTCTGAACTAACTTTAGCTAAACTAGTAGATTAGGTATATGCATTGCACGATTAAAAGTAAAAAAATGAAATTATGAATATAAAAAAGAGAGTGAGTTATTCAACAAAGATGTACTTTCTTATAAAATGTCAAAAGTTTGCTATTTTTAAACATTATTTTACATTTAAAAGTTTCGGTATCAATATGAATGAAAAAAAGTATTATAAGTTATGTCATATTCTTAATATATATTCAAATCAATTAAAACCATTAAATAAAAAACTATTGTTTTCAAAGAGATGGTAAACCAAACATGGAATAAACCATTAGAATAATAATTAAGTACAATTTATGATATAAATGCATAATATTACAAGAAATATTTTAAAATTTGTTCAGATAAACTACTATGAGTTATTGAGTTACAAGTAATTTAGAAATCTAAGAAGTTTTAACATTATCAGTAAATATCATTTTTGTTTAATGTTAACACTATTCTCATTTATTGATAATTGAGGTTTTCTTATTATAACATTAACAAATATAAGTTATGGAAACTTAAGAAGAGGAATGAATTGGGCAAAAAGAACATGAATAAATAATATTACTCTTAAATATAATTAATGGACAATGTATGCTTGTATCTTAATTTTATATATAGGATCCTAATTTAGAAAGAAATATGAAATTTATTTCTTTATGGTAAATAAAATATAAATAAACAAATATTGTCTTTTTTATAAGAGTTTTTATTTATTCGATACTTAAAAAACATATGTACAAAATTTGATATGAAATTTTTATAGTTGATTCTTTAAAACAAAAAAGATATACATAAGATGTTTGTGGCATTCAATGTAAATTCAACACCACAAATAAATAGCATTAACAATTGAGTTTCTTATTATAACATTAATCGATGTAAGTTATGGAAACTCAAAAGTCTAACAATACATTGATGTTAAGAAGGAGAATTAATAGGACTTAGAGAACATGAATAAGTAATATTGTTTTTAAATATACAATGTATACATGTATTTTAATTTTGTTTTATGAACAAACTTGAAAAAAGGAAAGTCAAGAGACTCATAAATTTGTTGAGAATAATTGAAACAATGGAATTTTCCAAAATTGATTTTACTTGCTTATTTTTATAGTTGATTGTTTAAAACAAAAAAGATATATATAAAGATATTTGTGGCATTGAATATAAATTCTGCACATACATTCAACTAAGTTAATGAGCATATTATTATAAATCTTTAATTGTCAAAACATGCCTACCCTTTATTCTTAAAGTGACAATTAGTAATATTGTCACAATTACTACTGAGTATATAAGATTTAGTTATAAAATAATTATATTCATTAATTAGTTCATCAAGATTCCTAGTGATCGAAATATATAAATTAATCTAAATTATATATATGAAATATTGGATGATTTTATCTTATATATAGGATCACAATTGAAAAAAAGATATGAAATTTATTTCTTTATGGTAAATAAAATATAAATAATCAAACATTATCTTTTTGTAAGAGTTTTTAGTTATTGCAGTACTTAAAAAACACGTGTAAAAAATTTGATACAAATTTTTTGTAATTGATTGTCTAAAACAAAAAAATATATCAAAAGTTGTAGTATTGAATATAATTTCTGCACATACATTAAATAACATTAAATGAGTACATTGTTACAATCTTTAATGATCATTGCTTAGGTGACATGTCTCTCTTTTTTTAAAGTAACAATTAGTAATATAGTATAAAAAATATAGATATAGATATAGAGAGCTAGATCAGTTGCATTCTCCGTCAAATCAAATATTTTGAGAGAAAATGCAAGATAATGGTTGGATTCTAATCTATTGGTTATTATGAAAACCACCAATGTAATGTTAGTGATTTTGAGTTTTAAATTTTAAAATTTAAAAGGTGAATCGGTAGATACATGTATATTGACGGATATTATTTGATTTTGGTCCATATTTGTTCTGATTTGAAAATATCAATTATTTTGAAATTAAATCATTACGTACATCATCGAGAATATTTTAGGATTGAACAGATTTTGATTATTCTTCGAAATCGTATAACAGTTTCTAATATTAAGGTTAACTATTTATGGAATCGTATTACGATTTCAACATTTCATAACTATATAATGGAAATCGGATTGTTATTAATACTATTATTTAACAGTTTCATGAAGTACATTTTTTTTTGGTATTGTTACTATTTTGTCTTTTATATTACTATTTCGTTATTATTATACAATACAAATTTCAATGGGTCCAATTGGTTACGAAATACTATTACGAATGTTGTTACGAATGTGACTTTAATGATTTATTGTTTTGCATAAGATTGTGTCGCGAAATGAAATTAAAACATTAATACTAAATAAATCAATTATAAACACTGAATAACATTCACAACATCACACAACCACTACAACAAATCCCACCACTATCACAACAACATTGCCTTTACTTGCTAGAATCATTTCACCACCAACCTCGGCTCTTTCTCTCTCTAATAAGAGTTCAAGGTGAAGTGCAAGAAGAAATTAAAAATTAAGACAAAATGTTGACAAGATCAACTTAATGGAGGTGGACGCAAGAGTTTTGAAAGTCAACGTGCTACTGGACTTGCTAGAGTTGGTTGAGCTCCCTTCGCATCTGCTGGTCGAAGGTCGGAGTTGGCATTACGGATGTTGAGGAGGGCGTGGGTGGGGTGATCGAAATCGGTGAGGGAGGAGATCGGCTAGATGTAGATCTGTTTGCGTCCATGCTCTCAATATCTTTGATTTGCTTAATAGTGTGAGAAGATGATTTGGGGAAGAGGAGTCCAACATGGGGAAGGCGGTAGTGGCATGTACGACAGGAGGAGAGGGAGACCGAAGACAATGTCGACAGAGGATGGCGTTGGGAGGAAGGGAGAGGAGGGGCACGGGGATTTTAGTGGATTCACATGAAAAAAGAGTCACCAGGGGGAGTATCCACGTTAGGGTTTGTTTTGAAAGAGGGTTTTAAATGGTTAAATTTTTGAATCAAATCAAAAAATAGCAATCAATTTTTCGAGGGACAAAAGTAGTTTTAGGTTTTAATCATAATAACCATGATGAACGAATAGAATGGAATATTATCTAGAGAAGGGTTAGGGAATATATAATAGAATTATAGTTGTAGGATATATTGTAACAAAAACTTGATGAAAATTTTAACCATTACAAATTAGCAAAGAGACTCCCCAGGACACAGGAACAGATATTGACTGAACTATGGAAAATGAAAATGTCTGTAAGGTTTACAATAATGTTTAGACCAATTGTAAATAGATAAAATATTGGACTGAAAACCTAAGGTCGACATGTCTTCCCTTCCTTGTGTGTAGATATTACATTGCTGAAATAATAAAGCCTACGAAACACTACAAAATTGTCTAAGTTGGCTTATTAAAAATATTATGGTGCATTTTGATGAACTTAAAAATTAAAAGATATTTGGTATTAATTTTAACGCAAATAATTATGTATGAGTAAAGAATTGTAATGCTGGTCTACAACAATTTGACAAAATGATAAAGTCTTTGTGTGATAGTACAAGAGGCCTAGAGTTCAAATACTACAAGACATTGTCTAAGGTGGTTGGTTAAAACAAGAAAAGAAAGATGCAATGTAAAACTCTATTGCATAAAACTAGCGTAACAGACAACATTAAACGCATAGGTAATTATATATGAGTAAAGATCGAAACGCAAATTAGGTTATTCTATTCAATTGTTAAGATAAAAGTTGATTAAATTATAGTTATATAAATATAACAGAAAAAAGGTGTATTAAGTGCGTGACGAGAAGAATAACATGGTGCCATAGGAGGAATCATCAACCATCCAGCAGTTCCATACTTCCCCGGCATGTTGGGACATATGCTTCGAAGTATACACACCAAATACCCAAGAATATGAGTGCACAACATTGACAAATTGACAGCACACCCATCTTTCCCCAAGTAATGAAGCCACCACAAAACAAATAATTAACAAGCAAGTCGAGTGATTCTAATGTCTGAACTTTCTCTTCTTTGAATTACTTACGTTTCCAATATACACTCCAACTTCATTTGTTTATTGTGGTGGCTGTTAGGGGATCTTGTTGGTACCATTGCGGCCAAGTCCTTCTCCCAAAGGTAGGGGATGTAGCCCTTGTGGGTCTTCCCAGATGTACTGTTCTTTGTAGATTGTATGGTTCCTTGGTGGTATTTGTTTCATGTAGAAATACCGTCTAGCACATGTTTTTTTTAATGGTAATTTAAGATCGGTCTTCGTTGATATTAACACTCAAATTCGATATTCCTATAGGATCCGAACTTAATTTAAAAATCGTGTAACCACAAAGTTTGACAGATTGGATTACTTATAGTTGATTTAGTACTTGAAGACATGTAACGTGTCCATTGAGCTCCACAAATCGAATACACATGCACGTCAGGCTGAGCTCGAACCATACATCCCCCTCGAAAATTCGACCACGAAATGGTCCAAATTCCCCACGACCATTCTAGAGAAAGAAAGAAAGGAAAGAAACCATAACACTAGCGTAGAGAGAGAAGAAGACGTGCCTGTGCGCAACATAATATCCTGCGCCGGTCCATCCCCTCAGGCTCGCTCTGTCTCTCTCTCTTCCTTCCACAATACAAGGAGAGAACGAAAACTCCACCACCGCCACCGCCACCGCCCCCGCCCGATTCCCGATGAAACCCCACCACTCCGATCCCACCTCTGCCACCACCTCCACGACCGCCACCTCCACCTCCTCCTCCTCCGCCACCGCCTCCCCATTCCGGGAACCCCGCCATCCATCTCAATCATCCACCACCACCACCACCACCACCACCACAACCGCCACCTCCATCGAGGAACACTCGGCCACCTTCAGGGACGGCGGGCAGGATACGGTCATCGTCGAGAGGCGGGGGGAGCACGCGGCCGTGTGTAGGTGGACGGTCTCGGGGTTCCCACGCATCAAGGCCCGGGCGCTGTGGAGCCGCTACTTCGATGTCGGCGGCTACGACTGCCGCCTCCTTATATACCCCAAGGGGGACGCGCAGGCCCTCCCCGGCTACCTCTCCGTCTACCTCCAGATCATGGACCCCCGGGGCCCGTCGTCGTCGTCGGGGAGCAGCAATCGGTGGGACTGCTTCGCCAGTTATAGGCTTTCCATTGTGAATTTCGGCGACGAGTCGAAAACTGTGAACAGGGACTCCTGGCATAGGTTCTCGTCCAAGAAGAAGTCGCACGGTTGGTGCGATTTCACGCCCGTGGCGTCGGTGCTCGACGCCAAGTGCGGATTTCTTGCTCCGCACGGGGACGCGATCCTCGTCACGGCGGATATACTTGTTCTTGACGAGTCGGTTTCGTTCTCGAGGGGGGACGGTGGGGAGTCGCAGATACCGGCGGTGCCGACGGCGGATGTGTTGAGTGGGAAGTTTACTTGGAAGGTGAGGAATTTCAGCTTGTTCAGGGATATGATCAAGACGCAGAAGATTATGAGCCCGGTGTTTCCTGCTGGTGAATGTAATCTTAGGATCAGTGTATACCAGAGTTCGGTGGGTGGGGTGGAGCATTTGTCGATGTGCTTAGAGAGCAAGGACACCGATAAGACCAATGCTGTGGAACGCAGCTGCTGGTGCTTGTTTAGAATGTCAGTTCTGAGCCAGCGACCTGCGGGAACATCTGCGAACCATGTGCACCGTGATAGCTATGGTCGGTTTGCTGCGGATAACAAAGGTGGCGACAACACGAGTCTTGGATGGAATGACTATATGCGGATGTCGGACTTCCTCGGTCTGGACTCGGGGTATCTAGTTGATGATACGGCTGTGTTCAGTGTGTCGTTTCATGTGATCAAGGAGTCGAGTGTGTTCTCAAAAAATGCAGGGGCAATGGTTGGGGGAAGAGGGTCATCAGGGATGGGTGGTGGGCAGAGGAAGTCAGATGGGCACTTTGGCAAGTTTACATGGAGGATTGAGAATTTTACCAAGGTCAAGGACCTCCTTAAGAAGAGGAAGATTACTGGGCTCTGCGTCAAGAGCAGGAGATTCCAAATTGGGAATCGGGATTGCCGTCTGATTGTTTACCCCAGGGGTAAGGTCATTGATACTAGATTTTGCTCCCCTCTTGATTAGTAAGAGTTTTTCTACTTGAATTTTCAGATAATGCCAATCCAACAAGCTTCTCTTCTGGCATTTCTTGTTCCTAATTTGACTAGAAGGCTAACATGCTAATTGCATTTCACTTTCCAAGCAACATCTGATATAAAAGAAACAACCTGGTTTGGACTAGCTTAGTTTCTCTTGAGCTCCCATGGCTATAGATTGGGTTGAGCCAGCACTTATTACTTCCAGCCAACAAGAGCAATAAATTTCATTGTTGTTTGCTTAATTGTTATACAAGCTAATCAATCCTAGATATGTGGTTTGATCACTTCTTTCCTCGTATATTCCATCATTCCACTGCCTCATATTTATGCTTATATGATGGTTGAATAATTGACCTCTACTTTTTTTTTTGCTGACACAATTTGTCAGTTATTTGAGGGTGCATCTCAAGGATGGTTGTTGACTTGATTGAGCGAGCCTTCTCTGTGGAAGAGATGAAGTCGACTCTTTTCATGATGACTAGTGATAAAACTCGTGGTCCTAATGGATTCCTAATTCTTTTCTTCTAGAAATACTAGGATGTCCTTCAAAACGATGTGATGTGTATAATCAATGACTTCTATGCTAATGGGGGAGATGTGGGTGTAGCTAATGCCACTTTTTATTACCCTCATTGTTAAGAAGGATGGAGCTTTGGATGTGAATGATTTCATATTATTAATGGCGTGTACATGATTATGGCCAAGTGTCTTATGGAGCGGCTCAAACCACTTATGGAGGGGCTCATTGGATCCCATCAAACTGCTTTCATCCGCACTCGTCAAATTCTCTGTGGTTTTTTGGTTGCCCATGAGTGCATTGAGTGGAGGATACGTAATGATGGCTTGGGCTTGGTTTTGAAGTTGGACCTAGAAAACGCTTACGATAGTGTCAAATAACATTGTCTTGATGAGGTTTTGGCATGTATGGGTTTTGGTGTCATATGGAGGGAGTGGGTGGGTTATTGGGTAAGTTCCGTAAGGTTCTCAATCCTTGTAAATGGTTGTCCTAAAGGCTTTTTTGGGTGTGGCAGAGGTTTGCTGCAGGGTGACTCTCTTTTGCCACTCCTCTTTTTTGTAACAGAGGTGTTTAGTTGTTTATGCCTCAAGGCAGAGTCGGTCGGTTGCTCTTAGGATTTCTAATCTTTTCGGGGTAATTGCTTGGTGCCCTTCCTCTAATATGCTGATGAAACTTTGGTTTTTTGTGGGGTGTCAGTAGAGGATGTTAAGGGTGTGGCTTTTGTTCTTAGGTGTTTTGAGTTGATTACTAGGCTTAAGGTCAACTTTCGGAAGTCGATGGTGGTTGGGGTTGGTGCGAATCTGGGTTTGTTATATCCTGCAGTTGAGATACTTGGGTGTCGGGTTGAGAGTTTTCTAATTCGTTATTTGGGCCTCCCAAACAATGGGAGACGAGTGAGAAAGGCAGATTGGACTCCAATTGTGGAGATTTGAGCATCACCTTTCAAGCTGGAAGGAGGGATATTTGTCTTTTGGGAGCTGCTTGACATTGATCGTTGTGGTTCTCTCAAATTTACCAATTTACTATCTGTATATCTTTCAGATTCTAGTATATGTGGCTAAGCATCTTGAGAGAATCCTGTGTAATTTCCTTTGAAAGGGTGGGCGGTCATCTTCTGGGGGCTTTTCTCTTGTAGCTTGGCATAAAGTTTGTCGCCTTAGGCTAAGGGGTGGGTTAGGCATTTGTTATTCTTACTTTTTAATTTTGCTCTCCTTGGGAAGTGGGTTTGGCATCTTAGGGTCATCTCCCAAGTTAAGGTTGCATCTTTACCATTATGGTGGAGAGTGATTGTTGGGAAATGGTATAGGGAGTGAGTTTCGGAGAAGGCGTGTGGTCACCTTAGGTGGGTTTCTGGTTTCCCCTGTGTGGACCGGTGTCTTAGAGGCGGAAGGTATTGTGGAGTATGGCATTAGTTTAAGGGTTGGGTGTGGGGATTGGATTAGGTTCTGGGTGGATCATTGGGTTGATTTCATGCATTTGAGTTTGTGATTTCTAGATTTGTTCTGCTGTCTATGTAGCCTGTTGCTAGTTTAGGAGAGTGTTTTGTGAGGTGTGATAATAAGGTTGTGTGGGATTTGAGATTTAGGAGGGATCTCATGGACAAGGAAGCTTTGGAGTTTTTTTTCTCAACATGCTTTGCTTGAGAATATGGCTTCAAATGTCTTATCTACTTCTGAACCGGTCAAGGATGCAGACTTCTTAGTTGCATCACTTTTCTCAATCGTTAGTGGTGGAGGTCCTTGGGTGGGCTGCTATAAGTTGATTTGGAATAATCGTGTCCCTTTGAAGGTCCAATGTTTTGCTTGGTTGATTCTTAATGGAGGTATTTTGATTGAGACAGCACCACAAACGTGTGGCTTCCACCTTGTCAATAGTTGTGCTTTATGTGGCACAGTGATTGAGGACTTGTGTCACTTTTTGTGGGGTTGTGAGAAAATCTACCAGTGGTGGTGTTTCCTACTTGGGAGGGTGACTTTCGACCAGCTTAGTGGCGATTCTGCAAAGATCTTTTGGGAGTTATGAAGCTAGGGAGGTAGGTGGACAGGGAGGAGGAAACAGGTTTGGTTCACCTTTCCTCGTGTTGTGTGGTGGGCTTGATGAATTGAGTGGAACTATTGAATCTTTTGGGGACAAAGTTCAACTTTGCAGGATCTTCGGAATAGAGTGATTTCCTTCATCTTGGAATGGTGCCCAGCCAGGGGTGTTATGGATGTGTTTGATATTTTTATTCATGATTGGCTATTGGGACTCTTGCTTATTTAGCCCATGTCTTGTGGACTTTTACTTGTTATTTTGCCGCTTGGCTTATCTACTCGATGAGCCTTTTCCTATTTTGTAGTTTTCCAAAATGATTTTCTATAAAATTTTCTTGATTACTGCTAAAAGAAAGTAATTTGTCAGTTATTTGTACAAAACACCATTTGACAACTAACTGTCTTTCAATTTTTGTCTATCATCAAACAATTGAACATGTTAGTCTGCACATCCACCTCAATTTTGTGATACTAAGTCTTATAGTCATTTGAAATTTTGACGATTGCTTCAATAGGCTACAAATAGTGGTTTTGAATAAATTGTAATTTGATTGAATAAAATTATTAATGTGAAATTTTTTGTAATACTGCAGAGTCAGTATCATATTGCTTCCAAAAATGTGTGGATGGACTAATTAAATGCTAGGATCAACTACCATATCAACACAACTTAAGAATGTTGCGTCTGTTTGTTGGTCAGTTGGATCAGGTTGTTACGAAATAGTATCTAGAGCCTAAATCAGTTGTGGAAATTTAGAAATTAAATACTGCACTCAAAGGAGTAGAGCGGCTTTTAAAATCTTATAGCATTTAGTTATGACTCTGGACTTTGACATTTAAATGGGGGAAATGTAACACCTTAGGTTTAGTACCAATGTAGCATATTATTTAGAAGAAGTAAATAAGCTAAATAAAGACTAGGATCAAGTACTATATCAACTTCAAGTTAAACATTTTAGACTCAAATGTTGGGTCTAAGGTTATTACAGATAGTTGGGCCTGGGTGGCTGCATTTTTAGTCAGTAACATTTTTACTTGTGCAATGTTATTTTAATTCAATGATTCTCTTGGCAATTCATATTTGTTGTTGGGTGGATATCAGGGCAGTCTCAGCCACCTTGCCATTTGTCTGTCTTCCTTGAAGTCACGGACTCCCGGAACACCTCAAATGATTGGAGTTGCTTTGTAAGCCATCGACTTTCAGTAGTGAATCAGAAAATGGAGGAGAAATCTGTTGCGAAGGAGTCACAAAACCGATATTCCAAGTCTGCTAAGGATTGGGGCTGGCGAGAGTTTGTGACTCTAACAAGTCTTTTTGATCAGGATTCAGGGTTCTTAGTTCAAGACACTGTTGTCTTCTCAGCAGAGGTTCTTATATTGAAGGAGACTTCCATAATGCAAGACTTGGCTGATCAGGTGCCTGAACCATGTCATTCTGGTTTGGGTTCTCAAATTGAAGCTATCACGAAGAAGGGGTCATTTACTTGGCGAGTGGAAAACTTCTTGTCATTTAAGGAGATAATGGAGACACGGAAGATCTTCAGCAAGTTTTTTGAAGCTGGTGGATGTGAACTGAGAATTGGTATGGGAGGTCTTTCCTCTATTAAGTTTGCTAGTTTCCATATTTAATACTTATATGATTAACGTGACACAAACTTTTGATTGTTATACAGGTGTTTATGAGTCTTTTGATACAATATGCATATATTTGGAGAGTGATCAATCTGCAGGAAGTGATCCTGAAAAGAATTTCTGGGTCCGGTATAGGATGGCTGTTGTTAATCAGAGGAATTCCGCCAAAACCGTGTGGAAAGAGTCGTCTATCTGTACGAAGACATGGAACAATTCTGTTCTCCAGTTTATGAAGGTCTCAGACATGCTGGAGGCAGACGCAGGATTCCTTGTGCGTGACACAGTAGTGTTTGTTTGTGAGATACTAGATTGCTGCCCATGGTTTGAGTTCTCAGATTTAGAGGTCAGCTACAATTTAAGTGTTCTATTAAGGTTATTTATGAATAGCATGCCATTTTGGGAACTTGATCATGAATTTCTGGTAGGAATATACTGCTGTTTGTGTTATACGTGCATGACAAAGTAGTTTGGAGGACTTAAATTCGTTTGTTTGGTGGAAAACAATATCTTTTTCTTGCAGCTTAATTATTTCAACATATTTGGTGTATCTGATAAAGAAAATAAATTTCATGAGAAAAGAGTAGGTTTTCTCTACTTTTATTGGTTCATTTCAAGTGTATTTTGCAATTTACAAATTGATAAATATTCTCTTATAACTCGCTTATTATAGCTACTGACATAAGCAATGTCATGAAAACTGGTTGATCTATTCTACTCATGGTACCAAAATTTAACGTGTGTCAGCAAAATTTTGTTGACTTGTGTCGGAAACCCAACTTCTCGAGATGATATTCAACTGAAATTCGAGAAATACCCCATGTCGAGCCATGTCGGTGGAAACAGAGTCTTATATTTTGTGACTTCAAATATGCCTCATTAACTTGCAAAACTCCTCTTGTTTTAGCACTCTTTACATTAACAACTTACATTATGATACTTAGAATGTTAATATATGAATTCTATTCACTAATTTATCAACTTTTTTTTGTATTTCATAATGCCTTGTTTTGTATATACATTATATTTACTTATTATATGTTTAAACTATGAATTTAAAGATATAGAGATGTGTATTGTTGCTCACTTAAACATTTTATAGAGTTTCAAATTGAAAATTGAAGTTTTTTGACCATTTTCGTATATTTCTATAAATTTACCATGTTTCCGTTGATGTTTTTGTTGAACTGAAGTCCGATACGAAATCGACATTTAGAATCTTGATTATGCTTTATTTGTGATAAGGGTACGTTGTACTTATGCTTATTCTTGTTTGTGATTGCTTAATCTGCTTTCTATATCGAGTATAGACAATCCTAATATAACCATGAAGTTCTCCAATATTCCAAAAATTTATGTACTGTTGAAATATATACTTAAGAAGTTGCTGCTTATATAACATGGATATATATGAGTATGTCACAGTATGATACAGATATGGTGGATACTGCAAATCTAGTATGTTAAGATTCTATGAGAATATATATATGCTATATATATTTTAGTTTTTCTTTATGTGTTGACTTTTACTTAAAAGCATGAACTCCAAACAACGAGTAGACAAACACTTCTTGAATGTTCTTGGATTGCTTAGGCATTATTATCTTAATAGTTTCCTGAAGATTCTTCTTTGTACTCTCATTGTTCTTAATTACTCTTCACCTTGGCAACTCAGAAATAAATACTTCTGGAAGTACTCAAAGTGCAATGGAAATTGATGATACATGTAGTAATGTCATAGATATTTCAAGTTGCTGAATTTATAAATTGTTTTGTTATTTACTTAGTAGAATGAAATCTACGTACTTGCAGCTATAGATTGCAATTAAATTATTTTTTGAAAAGGGTTGCTATTAAGTTCTATGCATTAATTGATCAAGAGGTCAACACACTTCACCATGTAATACGAAAATATCCTAAAAAAATTGTGGATATCTTTTTGGGTAACTGTGGAACAGTGTAGTGGGAAATAAACCCTAGGGGTCCACTTGGATTGAGAAAAATGGAGAGAACATAACATTCAAGTCTGGGAAGCTGTATTCTTATAACTGTCATGATAACTTTGGAGCCATTAAAATCATTATATGGTGACACCAATTGGTTGTTCAACTTGCTCATCTAGCATGTTTGTCTAAAAGAAAATTTTCTCAAAGCATTAATATGAGAAAATCACAAAATAGCTGCAGTAAAACAGTGTCAAAAAATAAAGTGACTAATACAATCAATTGCAAGTGAGCAACGTTAGAATGGAAGCAATGGATCCGATTGCACTTATCAATGACACAATGTTAAATGCAAACTTCCATTCCACCCATGTGGCTCGCCAGAATAACAGAGTCAAATACAAAAAGCCTACCAGTCTACCACAGAGTCAAATAAAAATTTGAAACATGAGAAACTCCTTGCAATCCTTGCATTGCCATCGTCTCAGTCCTTCAAGTTCATTGCTTCTTTCTTTGAAATGGTGAAATGGATTTTCCATACAAATTGTCGTCAGTATGCTTCGTTCTTCGTTATGGACTCCGGGACTAAGGATATGCCTGTATCAAAATATTTATATGCCTGTATCTATGATATAAAACAAACAGATACATTATAAAACATGACCAAGGATTATTTGCGAAATTTACTATTTTTATTCTGTATCGGTATATTTGTACGTGTCTGTATGAATCAATTACAATTTACCAGAAGTAAGACCATCACCAATTATATGAAAAAAATAAATTTCCTTCTTTTAATGTTTTTTAGTTGATGAAGGTTTGCAAACATGTCATCTATTAAAAACCATTAAACATACCTTATTTTTCAAAAAGGTTAAACAATATATTTGCAATTCACTGTGATAAGAAGCTTCAATAAACCCATAGAAAGAATCACGACATGAAAGGAAGAAACGACACTTACCAACAATGTTTTAAAAAATGGGAAATGGACACGACAGAGATTGTATTTCTACACACTACACGGGGGTTAATGAAAGATAGTTGAACTTAAGAAAAACATTTAAAAAAAAAAACGGTCACGACAAAGATTGTATTTCTACATGTGTAAATGCTACATGGGGGTTGTATTTTTACACGTGCAAATTTTATCGAATACAATATAGTTCATTCGGTATGTGACTATTACTCTAGTCGAAGGGTTGCTGGTTTGAATCATAATGGGTATAGAATTTTTTGAAATACTACATGGGGGTTAATGAGAAATAGTCGAAGTTAAAAAAAAAATACATTTGACATGCTTATAAGCAACATCATTCATCAAATTACTTGAATATATGCAATTAATATTCAACTAAGAGTAATTTAATTCAAACAAATAACCTTAATATTGTCCAACAAAGGAAAAAAAGGAAGAGGAGAATGAGAAAAGCAGCAACAAATGGTAAAACGGCCTTGTACATGGGTGACACAGGAAAAAAAACGGCCGTGTATCATAAAAAAAATGGCCATGTAAACAGGTGAAAGGGGAAAAAATGGCCATGTAGACCCGATCCATCTAACGGTTCATGTAGCCCCTAAACGACACTGCCACTCTGCCAGTATCTAGACGTGTTTAGAACATTGCTTACCAAAGGAATGGTATAACACTCAATTGAAAAAGTGTTTCTTCCTCTAGATTATGAACTAAACTTGAGGCTTCTTGATTTGAAGAATTTAGTAGAAACAAGGCGAGATTGAGAGGTGGGGAAGAGGAGCGAATAGAAGGTGGGAGCATGTGTTGACCACTTGACCTGATCAGTTTTGCCCTTCCCAATGTGTGTCATTGCCACATCACTAGGATTAAGTGAAAGATTCTTCATCCTTAGATTAGATTTGAATGATTGATGGGTACTTTACAGCTATAATAGTGATCTCAATAGGAGTTTTTGGCTAGAGTTGGGGGTTTAATTTTGTAAATACATTTGTTTTCTCTTAGACAGCTTGTCTAAGATCTTGTACATTCATTCTTTTGGATTGGTTATCCTTTCCTTATTTTAAAAAGAAAACTTTTACAGCCATGCTTTTTGTGGGAGTGCTGCAACTTCCTTTTGTCCTTTTATATTCTTCTGTGTTTAACTTCAATAGAAAAAAAAGAATCAAATACAAGAAATAATGAACCAATACAGTTAGCTTTCACATAAAGACTGGAGTATCCAATCAATGAAATTGCAAGGAGTTTTCTATTCATTAACCCAAAAAGAGATGCACATTTCTGATCTCATTATTGCTTTCAATTGCACTGTATAGGTTTATTAGTCAAAATTCTTCAAGGGCATGCTTCAATCTACCCAAAAAGTTACTTTGAGGGGGTGGGGGGTTGTTCACCAAGAAAACAAAGGAAGGAATAGTACTTTCTCTTTGACCAAAAGGTTTTGATGGTTTTCGTTGCATTTTTATATTCCTGCGGTAGTAATTCCTCTTGCATGCTATCATTTGTTTTAAAATTTTAAAGGCATAAACTTGATCCTATTTAATTTCCTCACATATCTGTTCACGTGCAATTGAGAGAGAATTTCCACCAGCACTTTTCTGGAGTCACAGGAATAACAAGTTTCAATCTATTTAATCACTCCCATTCCCCTTGACCACAAACTTTACTTTTCCCTTCTTTCTATGACACTATGAGGCCCCAGTAGCTTAGGAGTATCCATGACCATGAGAATCTAGATCACATTCTTTGAAGAATATGTCCCAAATTGTGTATCTGATACCAGCAAGGATCACTCTATATAACTTTTCTGGAATGGTTTAAGGTGTCAATGTGTAAGAGGTCGTTCCAAAGATATGTAGGCTATATTTCCTATACTTCAGTAGCGAAACCTAGAATATATACTTATTCTCAGAATTGCTTTCTGTTCAATTGGTACTGAATCAGATCTTTGATCTGTGTAGTGGTCCCTACATATTAGGCGGTAAAGTTGGTCAATATCCTGTTTCCTGATACAATTTGGGAAGAACTTGATTATTCATATTAGGAAATGAAAAACTGAACAAAATGGTCTGTCAGACTTAATAGTCTCTCCATAAGAAGAACTTGAGCTATTATCTTTTTTTTATTAGAAAACAATCATTTAATGAATGCATTTTCTATTTCCCTTCAAAAAAATGTATTTTCTAGCATCTAGGAAAATTTGAATCAACATGTATGATTGGATATGGTTGATTATTTATTTATTTGCTTTCTTGATTCTACAAAGTTGATGCAGATAAAGTTTTGAATGAAAGGAGCGTGGAATAAATAAAAACTGATTTCAGCATTAAAATATCATTATCTTGGACTAAGACGGACGTGTGCTTTGTATTTTTTCTACTGATGTATGTATATAAGGAGACTAATTTCAGATGTGTCGGTACTATATGTTTTTGACACACCTAATAACTTATTTAGTACTGTGCCAAGCATTTGAAATATGGGAAAGAAGTACCATTCGGGTAATATTTCGAAAGGTGTTGCAAATGGATACGCAGGTTCATGGATTATTGATGGCTCTAAAACCACTAAACTTATGTTACATGCTATAGTACTGAGAATTACTGTTCTAAAAATTTGTATGGGTTCTCAATAATAATTGTGTCCCATCCCTTTAGCCAATTTAGCTCTTAAGATTGGACCATTCAAATCAGCTCTCTTTGTTATTGGGATAGGTGAATTCTTACGGATCCATCCCCTGGAGGAACCAGACATGATACTTTTTCATCATCTGGCATGAGCGATCGCTGTCTTCTGTTTTTCAGACTGTGCTCTTATCCTTTTTAATCCTATGATGGTTTATTCTTCCTTATTCTAATCCTAGCATCTAGCTTGTGGTGTTTGAATTCTAGAATTCTGAATATGGAATTCTACTGTCAACTGAATCAACTAATCTAATTTAACAAAGACAGAATGGAAGGATTTAAAAATCTTTGAAAATCCCAATAACCTAAAAACAAACATCCCCGCCGTAGCATTTTAGATAAGTCATTGTATGACCTCTAATGTTCCCCTGTCATTACGTGCAAGGTTGGCAGTTCTCCACAATCTACATTTCTTTAGCCAAATGTTTCCATCTAGTTTAGGGAGTCATACTTTTGCTTTTTTTATTTTTTTCGTTAATTGCTAACGTTATACTTTTCATCTAGTTTCCATCTACATTTTATATTTTACTTAACTATTTTTGTCCCTTAGTTCTACCTGTTCACTTTAATTTGCCCATATTTGCTGCCAAAATAACATGGTAATGTATCTCAATTCATAATAAGAAATATGAATTTTACATAGAAGGGAAATGCATAATGGTAATCTCAAACTTCAATTGCTTGATTGAGTCTGTGAGTGTAGGTGTTATGCTAATCCATGACAAGGAGAAGTCTGTGTGGTAAATTCTGTTTTATGGAACATTGAAACTTAAAGACGAAAGGGATCTTATATCTGGCTCCAAGTGATTGTGGTACAAGGACAAAAAAAAAAAACTACTTTTTAGAATACACATTGATCAATGGGCAGTGGTCGTGAACCACATGGCTCCAATTTAGGCTGTATTTGGTTTAGATTCTGACGCCTAGATTCTAAAAGGAATCGTTTTATTGCTTAACTGTAGAAGCAAATACAACTTGTGTTATACAAATTTTGCAAAAGCTAAAAGTTGAGGTATGTGAATCTGTGACCAGAAGTCAAATTCTGTGAGAACCAAACACAACCTTAGAAAAAGAGGTTGGTAGAGAAATAAGAGTATGGAGATGTCAAAGAACATCTGTCAATTTTCTATATCTTTTGATTACCAATATGTTATATTATTTTTGTCATCTGAAGGAGTTATTTATTCTCAATTTCAGAATTTTCAGAAGATGCTAAGATTCTTATTTGTTTCTGGTCTGTGCCAAATTTTATGTTAGTATCAGTACATATAAGAATAGGTTTGAAAACATGGCAAACCAATCAATTTTCGTACTTTAATCCCAAAATAGATAGGAAACTGTTCTTGTAAAACAGGAGAAGAATGTGGTGAGTTCTGTGGACTTTATGTTAGAATAATATAGTGACAAATATAATCATACAGAAGAAGAGAAGAAGAACAATGACACCAGATTTACGTGGTTCACTCCAATACGGAGCTACGTCCATGGACAGCAGCTGATCTAGTACTTTTATTTCAGATATCAGGAATACAGATGGTGGAGGTGGTGGAAGAACAACAACACAAATTTCTGAATGTTGTTTTCCCTATGTTTTCTTCACAAGAACAAGCCACCTATTTATACTTGAACCACCCAGGTTTGGTGAATAATCATCATTAAACATAATGGATTAAACACAGGAGAGTTACGAGCCTGTGTAACTCGCCGATTCCCAAAACGGACGACTGTTTCGTCCGTTCAGCAACGACGTTCCGCCTCCTCTCTCCACGTGTGAGCATCTGAGCATTCCGCTGAGCATT
>JAMKQA010022923.1:0-14935 GCA_024699735.1 Posidonia australis
AATAATGGATTTATGTGGTTTTGTGTGTGTGGACTAGTTTCTAGCCCGGGTTGTGGCAAATTGTGCCTTTGGTTTTTAAATGATGTTTTAGGCTAGGAAACTAGATAAAATGATTTGTTTTCTCTAGTGTTGAGAATAAAGGCTTTGAAAGAGTATGAGATTTGAAAGAAAAGAAAAGAAAAGTTTGAGAAGCCATTGCTTTCTGAGTTTTAAGAATTGCATATAAGGGTTTAAAATGATGCTTTTTGGCAAGGTTTTCGGTGTTTTCGGTGTTGTTTTTGGGGCGCGTAGTGGGTGGCATTCTTGTCACTCACGCGTGTTTTCTTGTCCCCTTGTTTTCAGGTGCTGAGCTGTAGGAGCAGTCTTCTCTAGTGCAACTTTTCGAGCTACACTTGCCGCACACAGGTTTGGGTAGTTAGCTCTATTTATTTTAATATTGCTACTTAGTTGCCTTTAATTGTGTTTGGGTAGTTCTCATACTATTGTGTAGCACTGGGGTGTTACAGAAAGGCATGGAAGTCAGGTTCTACCACAAACCTGTATCCATATGGAAAGGCAAAAAGGTCTTCGCTATGGGAAAATTGTTATCTGAACATGATTTGTTTAAACTTGTTGTATCTGGAAATGAAATAAATAATATTGATGTGACTTCTGCTTATTTCTTGTGTTTCTTATTGGAATGTGAATTATGACATTTAAGGTTGGTTCATGTTAATGTGCACAAAATGAAACAATTGGTAAAAATGAATTTGTTACCTTATTTCAATGACATGGAATTAGATAAGTGTCAACATTGCTTAGTTGAAAAAATGACTTAGAAACCATTTGGAATAGGACATAGATCAGATGAATTATTGGGCTTAATTTATTTTGATGTATGTGGTCTACTTAGTGTTAAAACATATAATCACAAGGAATATTTTGTGACCTTCACAGATGAATTTTCTAGATATACTCATGTTTATCTAATTAGTTATAAAAGTGAAGTTTTGACTTGTTTTAGGAAATACAAGTCCGAAGTTGAAAAACAACTAGTAAGAAATATTAAGGTGTTAAGGTCAGATAGAGGTGGGGAATATAATTCTAAGGAATTTGAACTGTTTTGTGAAATGCATGGAATCGAGACGCATACAACAATGCCTTATACTCCACAACAAAATGGTGTGGCGGAAAAGAAAAACAGAACTCTTATGAATTCTGTTAGGTGCATGCTGTCACATTTAGGACTTTTCAAAAGTTTTTGGGAAGAGGCTTTTCTTATAGTAAATCATGTATTAAATAGAGTATTCACAAAATCTGTACCTAGTACACCTTATGAGTTGTACAATTAAGGAATAAGTTAGATTTTAGAACATTGAAGTGTACATTTATAGGTTATTGTGAAAATTCTTTTGGTTATAGATTTTTCCATAAAGAAAAAGGAATCATTTAATATAGGGATGCAACTTTTCTTGAAAATTTAAAAGAAAAGGAAGAAAATGAAAATAGAGTAGAACCATTGCTTGTAGTGGAAGATAACTATTTCAATGATATCTCGGAACATGACCCTTTGATTGAAAGGAAACAAAATATGGAAAATGTGAATGAACCTATGAAAAATATAAGGGAAAACCAAAATGAGCTTATAAATGGAAATGATGGAATAATAGATCAAAATGAACAAACTCAAAATGTAATTGAATCGATAGAACCTATTGTAACCATGCCGGCGACAGCCTCGTGCTTGGCGCAAAAGGCCAAATGCGCGAGGGTCGGCAAAGTTATGGCAAAACAATAAAAAGAAAATGATAAAATATAAAGAGTCGCCACCTAGTCTAATTAAAAACGGGAGACGTGGAAAACCGTTTCAAAATAATAAAACTATGTAACAAGTCAATGGGAAAAAGGTCAACAAGAAATAGAAAATGGACGAGAATCTCTGTTACTCACGAGGAAGGTATTAGGCACCCTCATGCGCCCAAAAATTGGTCTTTCATGGGTTTTTTATTTACTTAGATGAAATATTGGCTTTAAAGCTTGTTTTTGTACGCCCGAGGGCGATATGCCATGCAATTCTATATGTAAGTAGTGCCTTATGCTAAACATGGGTAGAGAGACTGTAGGATGTGTCCTAATGCTCAGAATGGTCACCCAAGTTGTGGGTCAAGCATTAGTGCAAAGATATTACACGGATATGAGCAAAGATCCAATAACACCGAGTGACTTTCGTCCTCACTTTGTTTTGCAAAACTTAAACTACCATACTTTAAAATGGATGAAAACAGACTGGAGTTATCCTGATGTATTCCGAGGACATCCAAGGAGAACCAAAGGTAAAGCAAACCGGGAATCATGCTAAATACCATGCCAAAAAGCTACTGTGTGCAGTGAAAAACAGGCAGGTGCGCCTGTGTGGTGCGTCAGACTGGTGCGTCACTTATGTGTGCCAAAAAAGTGTGCCGGTGAAGTGATATAAAATCTTGCAAACATGCATAAAATCATCCGAAAATGCATCAGAGACATCTAAGCACTTTATCACATGTGAGTGAGTTTCCCCCTCTTCCATAAGGTCATAAAGGAAAGAGGAAACCCAAGAGAACATGACATGGGTATTGTGTTCAAGGGCAATATGCCTCACACAAGACCACACAACCCTACTCTGATAAAAGCCAACGAATCCTAGCTATGCTACCTGGGTCTGGATCATAAACTGAAGCAAAAGAACTCTACACAGAGAGTCTTGAAAAGCCACCAGTTCACCAAATCCAAGTAACAAACTAACTTCACTAGATGCTAAACCAATGCAAACAGGGTTATTATATGCTAAAATCATGCAAGCAAGAACATGACATATCAGAGATCAAACCCCAAAAAGATCAGGACCCAAAACAAACAGGAAAGCAAGCAAACCATGATGCAAAATCTACTGTTTGCATCCTGTGACCAGGCTGGTGCTCCAGCCTAGTGTGCTAGGATGGTGCGTCTGTTTGGTGCATCCCAGAAATCCTGAATCAGACTGCAGTCTGATTTCAGAGTCTGGGCCAAATACATGCAATGAATTAGGTTACTGACTATTCAGATCATTATTTCAGATGTCAGGGAACACAATCATGCTAAGTAATTAAGACTTGAACATCCATTTCATTCTCTCTTTTCTAATCATTCTCATGGGTTCATATGGATTGCAGTTGCACATGTTTTCTTTATGATGCATGAGAATATCTTGTAGGATTTAAACAGCAGGGAAACATGACATGGGATGCAAAAGGCATGTCATAGTACAAGCAAACATTATAACAACCACATATCAAACAGAACTTCATAGATAAAGCAACATAAACTTCAACCTAAGCAAGAAAGTACAAGTGAACATCTATATAACAAAGGGTGCAAGCAAATACCATCATGGCAAAGGATCCAAGAAACATGAACGTAAAAGTATTGTATCAATTAAATCTGGTGTATGAGCTTCATTCAAAAAGTCATGCAGAGAATATATAGAGGTGAAAAGGGGACCTACCTTTTGATGTACTCCTTGGTGGCTCGAGGTGGCTTCTCCTTGGTGCTTTAGACACAGCTGGGGGTGTTCAAGGATGCAAGGGAGTGCTCAGGGATGCAAGGGAACTGATTGCTAAGAGTGGGTGGACTGCCAAGAGAGTAGAAATGTTGCTTATGGATGGTCTTTTAAAGAGGATCAAGAGGTAACTCCTTGGACTGCCAAAAGTAATCCTGGAACAAAACATTGGGAAGCTGTAAAAAGAATAATGAAATATGTGAAAGGAACTCTACATCATAAGTTGACTTATCAAGCGGATGAGCTTCAATTGCTTGGTTATACAGATGCACATCTAGGTGGTGACAAAGATGATGGGAAATCCACCTCGGGACATGTATTCATCTTTGGAGGTGTAGCTGTATTTTAGAGAAGTAAAAAGCAAAGATGTGTAGCAAAATACACATAGGAAGCTGAATATGTTGCATGTAGTGCAGCTGCATTACATGCTGTTTAGATCAGGAGATTTATAAATGATTTAAATCTCAACTTGATAAATGGTCCAATAGAGATGTATTGTGATAACCAAGCGGCAATAAGTCTTGTACATAGTGGTGCAAATACAACAAGAGGACAACACATTAACGTACAATATCACTGTATTCATGATATTGTGAAGTGTGGGGAAATAAAACCGAGTTACATTCCCACATCTAATATGATTGCTGATCCTATGATAAAGGGGATTACAGCGGAAAGATTCATTAAGTTTGTGAATTTAATGGGATTAAGGAACATTTCCATAGATAATGGAAATGAAGAATATTCTAATGCATAGTGGAAGTGGAAAATTGAAATTATGTACTTCACGAATAGTGGAAGTGGAAGGTTAACATGACTTTACATGGAATTTGTGCGTAGTCTTCATGACCAAGTGGGAGATGTGAGCTGGTGGTCAATGAAGACCACCGTTACATGTGGAAGAAGAAAACGGTCGACTGTTTCCTTCCTGATGTTAATGGTGATTATGGCCGACATTAATGGCCAGCGTTTATGAATAAGGAGCCGTTAGAAGAGGTGGAGGATCATAGCTTCACCATATATAGAGGTGGAAATCGTAGGAAAAGGATCATCAGACAAACATACCTGGAATCTCCACCTTCTCTATCTCGTCGGAGCCCTCAAACATTGACCAACACCAAGTTCTACCATTAGTGATCTATGTCAAATTTTAATACTTTGACCGAAAAGATGTGGAATTAGGAGGAGTTGGTTTTTTCTAAAAAAAAATAAAATAACATGGGAATATCGATTTTACTGATTAAACAAATTAAACGTTAAAAAAATATCACTATGACAAACAAATTAAATTCTAAGAATTCAAAATTCTACTACATTAAAATTTCTAATTCACATAACAAAACCAGATACCTAACTTTTAATCTCTACGTTTAGAATTCCATTTCAGAAATTTCGACTTTATTTGAAATTGCAATTCTTACAGACCAAACAAAAGTCTATGTCAAACATAAACGATGGCAGTATATCATCTCATGTTGGTTACCAATGGATCTCCAGGAGGTCCATACGTATCCAATTTTTTCTGGTCGAAAATCAACGTCGTTGATCGACGGACCGAAAGAGAGCAGTGTCTTCCCAGGAGGACGTGGCACGAGGCCTCCACACGCCGTGTACCAAACTTTATAAGATTTTACATAGAATCTGTTATATCAATTTTATTTGATTATACTGTACGCCAACATCGACTTCTTGGAAAGAAGATATTACCAAACACAACGTTAACGATAAATCTAAGATCCACGATTTCAAAGGAGGCGCGCAATTTAACGAGACGCAGCTTTCTCCAATAATTAATCTTGAAGAAAGATTAGCCACGGAATTAAAAAAAGAAGAAGAAATTAGCCGCGGAAAAGCCTCCTATAAAAAAAAAGGGATAAAAAACAAGGCATGAGAAGATGGGGGGATATTTCTGGGACGTGCCAACGCCCAACGTCCGCATTTCCGGCCTTGTTCAGAAAGAGCGCCACTCCACGAGCCTACCACACGCATATCAAACCCCATCCATCCTCACCATCCACGTGTCTCCCATCCATCCACATCCAGATCCAGAACCTACCCAGATAAACGCCCAAGCCCATCCCATCCATCGTCCTCACACCCTTGTCTTCTCTCTTCCTCCACCCAAGAAAATTCTCCACCGCCACCACCTTCACGATGCTTCTCAAGGCTTCTGCGGCCATCTCCTTCCCGTCTCCCGCCCTGGACTCCCGGTCCCTCTTTGCCCCTTCATTGTCTTCTCCCCACGGTTCCGCCCTCAGGCTCCCCGGGAGGGCCAGGGATGGGTCTCTCATCGTCGCCATGGCCTCTGGCGAGCCCAGGACCCTCACCGGGGTTTTCTTTGAACCGTTCGAGGAGGTGAAGAAGGAACTCGCTCTCGTCCCTGAGGCCCCTAACATGTCCCTTGCTCGCCACGTCTACGTTGATGACGCCGAGGCCGCTATCAACGAGCAGATCAAGTGAAGAGCCTTCATTTTCTTGATTTCATCTTCCTTTTCTTTCTTTGTGGTTTGCTTTGCGTTTTTTTTTTTGTTCTTTTTATGTCTTGGTTTTGCCAGAGGGGTTGGATGTTACGTTGAGTGTTTTTTCTCTGCTTCTGTTGTGTTTCTTGTTGTGCTGTTTACTATTTCATTGTAGATCTGTAATATATGTTTTGTGGCATGTTTGTGTGTTCTTGTTGTAATTATTTATTTGATGTGATGGTTTCACCTGTTTCTTGGTATGTTGTTTCACGAAAGAAACTATTCGTTAACCAAATATTAAGGGAAAAAAAGGTTGACGAGGAGATTCTTATTGTTGAAAGGGTGCTTATTATTTACGTTATTAGGTTGCTTTCATATTCTCTCGTGCTTCTCTTGATGGTTTCCTGTTTTAATGCCATCTATGTTCTTTTCATTCTTTAATAATCTTGCTTATATGGTTTTTTCTCTTGAAACTACAGCATTGAGTACAACTTGTCCTATGTCTATCATGCTATGTTTGCTTACTTCGACAGAGACAATGTTGCTCTGATGGGAATGGCCAAGTAAGCCTTACACTGCAATTTCATCTAATTTGCGCTTTTTTTTTTTGTTTCTATTTTGCTGGGTAGCTGTTCTACTTGCGTGTGCAATTTGTTTCTTTTAGGTTTTTCAAGGAATCAAGCGAAGAGGAGAGAGGACACGCTGAAAAGTTGATGGAATATCAAGTACTCTGCTTTTCTGCTTCTTTGATCTTTTTGGTTCATTATCATCGAAGTATACCATTTTTTAAAGCTTATTTTGAAATTTGTCTCATGATATTTTCAGAACAAGCGTGGAGGAAGAGTAAAACTTCAATCCATCGTAATGCCCTTGTCTGAGTTTGATCATGAGGAAAAAGGGGATGCTTTATACGGTAAGTTTCCAGTGATATTATTGCTTTCTTTACTGCTTGACATGTTTATTATTATTTTTTAGTAATATTGATCTTATTGTTAGTAAAACTGGGGAAATTCATCTTGTTTAAATCTAGACTAACGTTTGAATATAAAGTTGTTTTTGTTTCTTGTGTATATGGATTTTACATGCCAAAATGTATGAGTGAAATTTCTGTTGTTAGGACCCTGTTTTGGATTGCATTTCTTTAAAATATATAACTGCATGTTATGATGTTAATACATTATAGTAAGCAAAAGACTGAGTCATTACTACCGAGCAGGTCAATTTTATTTAAGTGAAGCAAGAAATATGAGTGCTAATTTAGTTGTTCTTGTGATGTACATCATATTCAATGTAATTATTGCCACCAACTTCTACTTGTGACGTTTGCTATGTTATTTCCCCCTGTTTCAGCAATGGAGCTTGCTTTGTCCCTTGAGAAATTGGTGAATGAGAAGCTTCTCAACTTACACTCTGTGAGTTGGGTCTCTTGATCCAAAATTTGTAGTATGCAGCACCAATCAACTCATCTATTTTTACTCTCTATAGAGTTAATTTTATCAATCTTCCTAAAATGACAGGTAGCTGAACGAGTTCATGATGTTCAAATGGCAGATTTTATTGAGAGTGAATTCTTAGGAGAGCAGGTAAACTTATCTTTATTTATCATCTGTCATTTATATAATTATATATTTGTACTACCGCAACAGTATTAGTTTGAGATACTTTCCTCAAAGTTACTGTCCTTCCCATTTAAATTGCTTCTAATGAGTCGTTGGATGCCCATGGCACCGCAAATCTGCAATTCTACGTTTAATACTTTTGTTTACAAGTATTTTATTGTTCTGTTTTCTGCCTGCACTTGTCATTACTCTGTACAGGTGGAGGCAATAAAAAGGATTTCTGAGTATGTTGCTCAGCTAAGAAGGGTTGGCAAGGGACATGGTACACTTCATCAATTTTCCAACTCTCATACAGTTTTTTAAACGCATTATAATTTTCTTGATGAGGAAATAATTTGTAGCCTAGTAACTCTTTACGTTTATATTTACGCAGGAGTTTTTCATTTTGATCGGGTGCTTCTTGAGGAAGGTGCTGCTTAAATGAAATGGAACTGCTGTTTGTATTGACTGCTTAAAAATGAAAATGCTGTTTGTATCTTCTGTGGTTTCTCTGTAGGCTAGCCAGAAATATTTTCCTTCGCTATGATCAGTCTTTAGGGTATCATCCTTGTAATAATTCCTTTCGAGGCTATGAGTTTCAAGTTAGTTAATACTCAGTACCTGTCTCAAGCAGCTTCCTTCCGAAGCATTGTGTTATCATTTTGTGTTCAGTACTTAAGAAGCTTGCAGGAAACAGCTCTCCATTATAACGGAAGTGGTCTTGCATGGTGGATGGTGGACCATTATTTGGCTATTTAATGGCAGCCTAGAATAGGTGCTTAATATTTAGTGTTTGGTGCACTCTGGCAGTGGAATCTGTTGAACAGTTGTACCTAAAACACTTTGTAGCTAGTTTTCGACCACTCGTAATCCAGATTTATGGTTAATTTGGTATAGTTTTGGTTAACTTTTGAATATAGAGTTTCTTTTCAAAAGGTACAATGGTCTAATAGTTTTATTAAGTACTATTAGTTTTTTAGAAACATATAATTTTTAAAATATTATTTCTTAGACATTATTTTACTATTTTTCTTTGCTACAATAGTCTAATAGTTTTGATAGTTTTTAATTAAAAGTTAATTTCTACTTTTAAATTTAGAAGTTAAAGTTTTATCAAATGGATTCTTAGTATTTAGTATTCAAGTTAGAGTTAGAGGCTATTAGTAACATGAATTGACCTTAGGTCCCATACATCTTTGTTTGTTTTCGGCAAATGATAGTTGAGACTATTCTCTCCTTATATTTTTCTCTTGAGATTTGCAAAATTTAAATTGAGAGGAGGGTGTGTGTTCTATTAAGTCATGGCATGGCATGGCATTTGGTTTGGCTCCAAGCATCTTGAAGTTGGTAATTAGTTGGTTTTATCTATTACGGGGGTGGTTGTCTTACGCAATTAGTCAAGTATCATAGGCAACTTGGGCAGCATCTTTTGAACTAATTTAACTAGTGAAGATGGAGTGACACCCTTTATGATGGTCTTGGAAGTTAGTAACTGGTATGAGTAGAAATGTGTGACTCATGGTTGTCTCTACTTAATGCTGTGTTTGGTACATTAAAATGAAAATAGATATGAATGGAATATACTCTAGAATGGAATTTAGAATAGAATGGAATGGAATAGATTTATTCCATTCCTGTGTTTAGTATATATTGGAATTGCAGAATGGAATTGACAAACAATTCCTTTCTAATATTTGATACACAAGAACAGAATCGAAATGGAAATATAAAATTTGGAAGATTAACAACTACATATTAACAAAAATATCCTGTCAATTTGGAAAAAAAATTAAAAATATACACTATAATATACACATACATGTAAAAGTTTTAATATAGATAATATTTTCTAAATTAACATTAACATAGATAATCCTTTCTAAATTAGTATTAACAAAATTTTCTTGGTAGAATAAAAAAATTTTGTAGGAAAAGAAGACAATAAAAAATATCAATATTCTTTGTAAAAAAAATAAATATACAAAAAGAGAGAGGAAAAGAAGACGAAAAAGCAAAAAAATACAGAAAAGAAATGGTTGTAGAAGAAAGAAGGCCATAGAGGAAGAGGGAGGGCCTCGAAGGAGGAGGAAGGTGGCCAGACATGGAAATCGTGCTGGACCGACCCAAAGCCATCTGGCCCAGCCTAGGCCCACCACAGCCTCGGCCCGTCTAGCCTAGCACCAGGTCAGGCCAGGCCCATCGTGGGCCGTGCTGAGCCAATGTGCTAGGCTCCCGTAGGCTCGTAGAATAGGTCCATTTTGGCCTACAAATGAGGATTAGGCTGGGTCGACCTAAAAAATTTAAAAAAAAAAAGGAGGACTAGGGCCCATAGGCCTGAAATAAAAAAAAGTATTCGTAAAGTTCCTCAAGAATGTTACCGTGCAATGATGTAAAACATCTTTTGTGTTTTTTTTATTTTCTATGTATTTTTTATTTTTTTTAATGTATTATTTTTTTTTTATTAATAACAAATTTTAATTTTAAAATTTTAATTTTGGCCCAATAGACAGGACCAGCCCAGCCTGGCCCATCGATAGGTTGTGGGCCGTGTCAGGCCCATGGTCTATTAAAAGAGGCTCAACTTGGCTCGGCCCGGTCCAACCTGCAGGCTGGCCCGGCATGGTCCAGGCCCAGGCAGGCCTTTACTTTTTTGGGCCAGGTCGGCCTAGCTCGGCCCACATTCCATGACTAAGGGTGACAGACGTTGGGAACACGCCACGGAGGAGGAGGGATAGCTACGGAGAAGGAGGAACGACCGTAAAGGAAGGTACACAACGTTTTTAGGATGATTCCTAATGGAATGGGAATCAAATTCCTAGCCTCTCGGGAAGGAATGAAATTCCCATGTTCAATGAGAATTTGATTCCCAAGGGAATTTCATTCCCATGCCTATTCCAAAATTTTTTTGGTACCAAACATTGGAATGAAATTTTCTCATTCCATTCCAGTCTCTATTCCAACGTACCAAACGCTACCTAAATGTTTTAATTAGCTTTGGTTTTCTCTAATATATATCATCTAGAAAGTTTAGACCCTTGCTGTGTTGAGAGATTGAAGATTTTCCCCTGTGATGAACAGGAACTATGAACAATCTAATAATATATAAATGCATGGAGAACATTTCTTGGAAAGTACATATTTTTTTGGTCACCTGTTGTGTGACTTTGGTTCTGTATATTTTGTTGGTGTAATACTTTGCAATACTTTGGAAAACATTTTACCTTATTAATATTACTAATTACCGTTTACAAAAAAAAAAAAAACATTTCTTGGAAAGTTTAGTATCGTCATTGTTGGTTTGTATCCATTCCAAGAATTAAGGAAATACAATTAACTTATGTATCTTTATTTTTTTAACAAGTTGTTGAGCTTCCATTATCATCAAACTAAAGAGAGAGACAGAGAGATCTGGTTTGTCTTTACTTTAGATGGTGAAGTCTTTAATTTTGTTCGTCTATTATAAAGATGATTTCGTGATAATTTTGATTAAATTAGAAATCATTTTCAAAAATCATTAAAAATTTTCATTTGAAAATTCAAAATTCAAAATCTCTCTAATTTCATTATTAAAATTTCTTCACCCCTTCCTTCGTAAAAAAAACATTCGAAGCAATCACGTTGTTGTTTGTCCTTATAAATTTCAACTTTTTATATCTCAATATCTAACCATTAAATTATAAAAAATCTAATCATCTTGATCGAAATTGTTTAAAATACTTGTATATAAAAATAAGTCATTTTGAAATTCTTAAGTATTAAATTTAACATATACTTGGTATAACTTATTATAGTTTATAGAAAATCATTGGATTTGTATATAAATAAATCTATTTGTTATGAGTTTCTAAATGATATAAATTTGGATGTATACCTGATCTTGATATATATTAAGATTCATATATTACATTTTGGTTTTGAAATTTATAACTTAGAGATTTAATGATTCTTTTTTTAAAATCGTTGAATTCATACATAAATAGATATGTATGTTAGGAGTTTCTAAATAATGTAGATTTAGACATGTATTTAATGTAGATGATGTAAATTAAGATCTATAGATTACATTTTGATTTTAAAACTTATGATATGTGATTTTGAAAATTGTCCTTAAAATACTCATATAAGAATAGTTTACAATTAATCTTTTTCTTATATGCATATAGATATATATTAAATATTTAATGTTAAAAACTTAAAACAAACGTTAGATTTATTCTCTCTCTCTTTACACGTTGAATTTTCAAGCTACAGCACTCTATAACCTGCCATGATGTCATCCAAAGAGATGAGCCTGTAAGGCATACTAACAAGGACATGTAGAAATGAGTTAGGAACTATTAAGGGGTGGAAATATTTGATCAAGAGACTTACCAAAGAGAGTAAGGCATTGCTAGAGCAGAATGAGAAGGATAGGTAGAAATGTGTTCAAAAAAGAAATTTCTACATTTACATTTGAAATTGACTTAAGAATAAAATTGTTAAGTACATTAACAATTATGAAGAAATGAAAAAATATACTACCAAAGATACCATAAACAAGCAAGTTTTGGAGATTTTCATTAGTCCATTGGAAAAACAGTGTGAAGAGCAGGAATTAAAGGGAAGAGGGGACCAAACTCCATTGGAGACAGAGGATGATTCAGCTAATACTCTTCCAATGAGAGGGGACCAAACTCCATTGGAGAAAGAGTATGAAAACAGGAAGAAGTAGACACTAATAATGAACCTCTATCTAAGAGGATGATTGCAATGCCAAGAAAGACATGTCCAATTGAAGAGAAAGAGAAGCTCATTACAAAGGATAAGAAAGAATCACCTAATTCAATGGTGGTGAAAATAAAGATGAAGGTTAGGAAAGCAATTGCTAGAGCACATGATTTGGCAAATGACAACAATAAAGATAAAAAAAGGGTATGGCTGATAATAATTCAAATTTACTTTAAATAATCATAAAATGTATGACTGATCTTAACTCAAATAATGTTATTAGATGTTGTTAAGAATGCTGAAATTTGATGGAGTATGTGACATTGAAGACAATAATTATGCAACAATTGATAAATTCTTGATAAAATAAAATACCAAGTGAGCAACTAAAGCTTTATGTAATTAAAATACAGAGGTTCTAGTGATGTTTTCACTTTTATGTCTTTGTAATCATTTATTTTATTACATACAGGTCTAAGTACCTTTACACGTTTCATAACGTGAAACGTAGTGGTTCCTCGATTACAAAAGTTTTTTACAATGAAAGCTTCAAACTAGAGGTATATTAACAAGTGTTTTAAACCAATTTCCTATAATCTTAAACTGATTATTGACAACATTTTTGTACTTGGTTATTGATATAAATGTGGAAATTTTAAGAGATGTTGGTCGTGAATGTTCACCACAGGCTATCATTTTGCTTAATTCAAGGGTTGTGGTAATTATTTGTTTAAAATGTGTTACAAATAAATTTCCTATTAATAACAAATGAATGATTAAAACTTAGGGCATCCTAAACACCTCATCTGGAACTATAAATATGAAGACATCTGAAAGGCTGAAGAAACAATTGAAGTATGCCAAATCGGAATTGAAAACCCTTAGAGTGATGCTAATTCCAATCCAATGCAACTTTCATTAGCAACTAGTAGAACTAAACTTTGAGCACAAGGCTTTTAGGATTTACAATTCAGGCTTGATAGGAATGATGACACTTAAGAAGAAATTGAATCTTAGGTAAAAAAAAAAAATCTACCTATTTTACAATACTAAAACAATGGAAAGTTCTTGCTTACTAACAAATTTTTTACATATTGGGCAAACACAATTCATAAAGGATTATGTTTACTAGAGGATGAAACTCAAACATGTAAAGGACTTTAGAATAGAAATTATGACAAATTTTCCACAACAAAGGCAATCTTCAATGGATTTTGGAGCTTTTATATTATTGACAATGCAATCAATTATTTATGGTAAGGAAGTTAACTTGACTACAGACTATGTAGGAAAGTTTAGAGCAAATATTTCTTCTATGATTTGGACAGCTGTCGATTGATTTTAGGTCCTTAACATACATTAGAAGTTGTAACATTTTTTTTCAGCAAGCTTTTACTTGAAAGTACATGGGAGTTAACTTTTTTTCTGCGCATGCTAAGATACATTTTAGGTTCCTATTTTGTGCATCATTTTGTTGCAAAATTATATTATGGACAAGTTCATATTTATCGTTTCAAATATGTAATATATGTGTCTTGGACAAGTACTTTGACACTCTTAGAAGATGTACAAATATTAGTAGCCAATATTTTTAGGTATGTATGCATGATAATAAATATTATCTATATAAGATTTAGGACTGTGTCATGTTTTGAAGATCACACAGACATGGTTTAGTGTGATTACGTTATTAGTTATGGTATAATTCCTCAAATAGGTTTTTTTTTTGTGTTAACGATTTAGGTGAATTTTTATGCATGTCCTAGGATTCGAATTCGAGACCTGTGGCGAGTTTAAAGTTCTCCCAGCCACTGTGACAATGAGACATTGTCTAATTCCTCAAATAGTTGCTCCCATAACATTGACACGATTTATTATGTTGATGATACACTGACACACACACACACACGATCTATTGATAAAAAAAATTGATTAGTGTTGGTCAATTAATCTTATAATAATTATCATTATACTGGCACATTTTAGTATACTCATTAACACAGACACCGGTTACTGTTAATAGTTGATCCCTATTGAACTTGTAATATTTTATCATTATAGAGGACATGTTTTAGTGTAATTGTCTAACATGGACATGGTTAGTGTTAATACTAATGATACATAGTACTCTTACACAAATACTAATCAATGTTGATAAGTGTTTGTATACTACACTACAACTTAAACACGTACACGGCCTATTGTTTACAAATTGTCAAATAGTGTATGTAATCCTAAGACGATTACAAAGACGTTTATGGGTGATATCTAAAATATATCTGTAACCATGTCGGCGACAATCTCGAGGATTTCGACGCGAAAGGCCAAAATACATGAGGGACGGCAAAGTCACGGTAAAAAACAATAAAAATAAATATGTAAGTGTAGGAGTCGCCACCAAGTCTATTAAAATGGAAGACGAGGAAAACCATATTGTAGAAACCCCGATTTTGAAGTCACTTGGCAGCAGGCTCCTCCGGTTGATACTCTAGTCGTGACCACCAAAATCCTAGCCCACATAGGTCCCAATCAGACCCACACTAGCCCACCTGACCCAATTAAACCTAAAATCCAACAAATCAACCTAAGCCCACTTAATCCAGTCAAAATCCCCTTAA
>JAMKQA010022924.1:0-16789 GCA_024699735.1 Posidonia australis
TCTTGCAATGGAGGACGGCATCTTGGATGGACATCTCATCATATTCTACTTGGTTACAACCACCGCCGACGAGGCTCGTCGGCGGACTGTTCCCCTGATGAGAACTAATCGCCCTCGGGCGCGGGCCCTTGACAATCTTCCACAAAGGCATCAAAAAGCACAGGTACTTCCGCACGATCTTCTTTGAAGATCTTACACACCTCGCGAAGAACTTCACCTCCACCTCACTAGAGACATCAACCGGCCGGAGAAGCGGCTGCGGGGAGTTGGTGATGGGGAGGGGGAGAAGTCTGCCACCGGCAATGATCTCGTCGGCATGGACCAGCGGTGGTGAGTCGGTGGTTGGTAGGCAGAAGTCGAAGTCGAAGTCGAAGTCGTGAGCATCGGTGTCAATGGTGGTCGTCGTATTCCACCGGAGTGAAAATAGTCTTGGGTCCATTTCTATGAAGGCGCTGCCACCGTCGTCGTTCCGAAGCCAGCTACGGGAGAAGCTTTCGATGGAGAGCTGATGGAGCGCGTCCATGGCGATGGAAAACGGGAGCAAGTGTGGGATTAACAGACAAAGCTCCAAGGAAGAGAATATATAGGAGAGAGGCAAAGCATGTGGGAACTATTGTATTGGTGGCCAATGATTGGTGACATGTATGTTTAAGGTATGAATGGAGGTAAAATGACTTCATTGGCACTCTTTTTTATTGAAAGCATACTTATGCATATATGTTAATGAAGATTATAGGCCATCCATATTTATTTGGTAATGGTTCAACTTTACACCTTAAGTATTTACCTAGAAGTATTGTAGAACGTCCAGAAGATGAAATAACACTTGTGTACGGACGTCGTTAAGGATGCAAACAAGTCGGGCTTGACCTAGGTAGCCTCAACTTGACTAATTTAACAACCTCGAAATCGAGCTCAAACTCGACTAGTGAGTTGTTCATTAGTCAAAATCATGTCAGTTAACTTTTAGAATAATTTTCTTAATGATATCTACAATGATACCTATTTTTTACTTCAGTATCTTTATCTATAAATCATTCACTCTGGCATTCTTAACTATTCCTGTTAATCAAGTTAGTACTTCTATCAGAAAATGTTTACTTTACAAAGACAAATGGATGAAAATGTCTCTTGGCATAGAAATATTACCTAAATGCCTCTCTTTCTTTCTTTCTTTCCATTCTCCTTCTTCTTTCTCACTTCAAAACTCTAGAGGAGAGTCGTTACCTGCCACCACGCCTACCTTGTCATGCATCCTCCTCCTCACTTTTTCCTTGGAGATTAAAGCAACCAAAGCCTCATGAAGAAGAAGCTCTTTGTCACTATGGTTTGCTCTTTTCCATGGTGACAACTTAGATGAGAGACAACTTCAACCGACAGTTCCATTGGTGCTCAAGATTCTAATGAGGTAGTTGTGGATTTTTGGAGTAGATAGATCCTCCACTAAATAAACGTAGAGTAGAGGTAATTTGGATGCTCCATCAATTGGTAATCAAGCTTGAGGCATAGTAAATTGACCAAGCTTTTTTCTAAATCTAATATATATACAAAGCCTTCTATTATCTTTCATGTACCATTTATTACTTCGTTTTTCATGAGATTAAAATGGTTTTAGTTGGAGTGATATTTGGCCTTGTAATGTATCAATTGTATTTACTTTTCAGTTGAATGAATTGGAATTGAATTTTGATGAACATATAAAAGTGTTTACCTTCATTCTCCTGCCATGCACATTCCTAATTTAACCTATAAATGAAATGAAATATTGGCATTCAAAGATGAATGCTATTGGCTCTAGCCCAACAACACCAATAAGAACATCAACAACAATAACAACCTATAACACATGAATATGTTTGTAACAATACTAACAACAACAATAATAACCTAATGATAATAGTTTGTTCAACATCAAGATATATGAATTTGTTCTAAAGAAAGTTCACCAATGCATCTCTACTTAAATACAAAATAAACCCAACGATATAGAAACTAAATGGCATGACTAGATTCCTGAATTAAAACAAGAGCAAGGTCATGGACTACAACTTGTGCAAATTGTGCTCTTCTTGGAGGTAATTTTGCAATTTCTCCAATACCTCTAGGAATTATGAAACTTGAAGTCTGTCTTGACCAACCAAATACTCGTTGTCTATCCACAAATACACTCTCCATGATTCTTGGCTAGGTAGTTGACATTTCTTTTCCTTTTTTACTTCTAGTAAGAAGTCCATTAGATTTCTTGTTAGTTTTCTTTCTGGTTGTACTTGAACTTGACACTACCACTTTCAAAGGTAATTCTCTTCCATACTTAATATATTTAAACAATAGTTAGTAAATCATGCAAACAATTCCAAGTAAAAAATTAAAATATTAAACAAAATTTACCTTTTGCCTTGACTAAACCGACATGCTATCAAGATATCCACATCTCCTACTTTTGTATTCAGATTAATTACATTTCCTACATGTCATCACCATGTTCAGTTTCCTAACTTTGTTGGGAACCTATTTTTCATATTTGAACTTGTTCCTCTTTTTCTTGGGCTGATCAAGTTTAATCTTAATATTAGGTGAGAAAATATGCTCATAATCCGTGAGAAGCCATTGTGACATGTCAGGAACAGGATAAACTAAGGGCTTATAAATCTTCCTATTGGTTCTAATATGGTAGTAATGGTTGATATAGTTTTCAACACTGTACTTGATGTAGACGACTTTAAAAACTACACATGACTACAAAAATTATTAGCAAATAATTTGGACTAAACTAAATAAATGTCAGAAATTAATACAAAATTAATGATACTACTTACATGTAGACAAGGAATCTTTGTGAGATATCACTTACTACATCCTCATATTTTAGTTTCCAACTCAACGTCAGAAGATTGTTACTCACAATCAATCTTAAACTTAAGCTCTCCAGCAAAGTGAACATCATAATTTTTTGATGTCAATTTTGTTTTATCTAATTCATCATATATGTTAGGACACAACAGCTGATCAGTATTCATTCTTCTTCTTTTTTGATTTCTCTTCATCAGAATCCTCTTAAGATGCTCAAATAAAACAATTATTAGTTTTTCTCTTGACTCCAAGATGACATTATTTTAACTCTCAAAGTTGTTATTCTCAATTTGATCACACTTTAATTTTGTATTGGAGGCATGCCTAGTCCAATCACAATATGGAATGTTCATTATATACTTGAAAGCCTCCTCTCCTTTAGAATTGATTCTCCTCATTACTTGCATCTTTACTTTAAAAGTAGCCTTATTGTATGCTTCAGCAACAACCTAAAGTGCATTCTTATAAACCTTGTCCTTGAATTTCTCTCTAAAATTTGCATGTAAATACCTTAAACAATATATGTGGTCTACACCACTCAACATGATATCAAAAGCTCGAACCAGACCCTAAGAAAAGAACAACAAAACCATATAAGAAGTTATGATAATTTCTGATAAACAAATAAATTATAAAGAGTAATAATTATACAAAAGTTACCATTGTATTACTTTTTGCCTATCTAACATGAAAGTCCATTCACATTCTAGGGTCTCTAATGTCTCAAGGACATGTGTCTAGAACTATGTCCAATTGTCCTTTATCTCATTCTCAACAATAGTAAAACAAACAATGAATTGTTAACTATTAGCATCTATGACTATAACACTAGGTAGAATCCCTTTGTATGCATAAGATAGATAACAACCATCAAGTCCTAAGAAAAGCCTACAATGTATCATTCCCTTCTTCGTTGCATCCAAGCATACAAACAACTTCTAAAAAAGCAAACCACCACCAGGTATGGGCCTCTCAACCTATAAAAGTGCAACTGTCCCTCAAGTATGGGCCTCTCAACATTCAATTTTAGAATGTTATAATAGTCCCAAAGTCTACTGTATTGCTACTTGTAACTATCAACTATTAATACCAATGCTTTCTTCTTAGTTCTATGTATCTTAGAATAAGAGGTATTCAAACATAGATCGATCTCTCAACACACATTTCTTCAGGAATTTAGGCTTACACCTTGGATCATCTTTAATTCTATCAAAATATTGATTGGCCAACCATGTTGAGGTAGCCAATTTATTTCTCATTCGTCTACTGCATTTATGATCAAGTTGCATATTTTAATCTAAAAATTGTGCTCAATGAACGTCCAAGAAGCATGAACTTTATAGTCACATTATGACACACTACACTTGATTATAACTCTTTCATAGTTGTTCTTTACAAAGTACAAATCAGATCCAAATCTAAAATTCACAAGTCTTACTCCATCCCCAAAATGCTATGGACATGAGAAGTTCATCTAAACCTTAAGCTTTGGGTTCTCTTTATCATACATTGGGTAGTTATCATCATCACTCTTACACTCATCTTCCATTGCTACTGCCTCCTCCTCTTCTACGAAGTCAATATCCTCCTCCTCATCATCATTGTCTTCCTCCTTGTCTATTGGATTGTAGTCTTCATCCCCAAAGTAATCAATATGGTGGACTTCTTCAAAAGGAGGTATCCCTGCATTAGTCCAATCAGTAGGAGTTGGTGGTACATAATCTCGATAATCCAACATTCTAACTAGTAAGTGAATCAACTACCTCTACTCCTATTACTTATATGTCAACAAGTTTAAACTCCTTACAAACTTAAAACATGTTCAATATCTCATTGTCTGTGTCAAGTAGAATAAGTCTATTATCCAAATCTTTTCGAAGAAGCTTATAATAGATAATGTTCCTCTTGTCTATATACATATTTGCAAGTAAGTCCAACATTTCAAAATAAGACCTCCTGTCTAGGTTAACATTAGTACAATAGACACTCTCCATTTTTGTAATTTTTTAGTATGTCATTGTCAAGAAAATTCCCAAAATTGATATCAAATGTGTATAAAATTGTAGACATCTACGAGACAATTGATAAGCATATACACAGGATATTATAATAGATAGTAGCAATGGAGTTCATGCCAATTAATAAAATAGACAATTATAAATGTGTAGAAAACATATAATAGGAGCCATCAGAAACGTATATACAAGAGAAAGTGTGGGACTACAAATTAAATGGTGATATGAATTCAAAAAATAAATATATAAAGTATGATTTCTAAAAGCTAATCAATGGAAATCATAATTGAACATTTTCTCATTCATACTAGAGGAAGTAGTGTGCGATAATGGTAAGAGAAACCCTTATTGGTTCGCTCAATCCACACCACGCCTTGTCCTTGATTTCAATCCACCACATTCGTCGCTCAGTCCACGCCACACTGTCACTCTTGTCACCACTTAGTCCATGCCACGCCGATGTTCAATCCACACCATCACCTCTCAATCCACACCATTCTATTCATTTGCCATCGTGGAGAAGAGAAGCACGAGAAAGAAAAGAAATGACAAAAAGAAATAATAGTAAAACTAGAGAGAAAGTAAAAAGAACATAACCCTCATTCTGTGTCAAATTAATACGACATTACCAAAATTATAGTAAATTAAAAAATAATACAAGTTTAAGGTATCAAAGTGAATGATTTTTATAAATAAAGGTACTGAAGTGAAAATTAAGTATAATTGAGTATTTCATTAAGTAAAGTATTCTAAATTCCATTTTTCTTGTTTCATAAAAGTATTTTGAATTAGATTGTCTATATCAACAACTCAAATGCAACATGTGAATTTCTTTTAACCATGGACTACTAACTTCCTCACACAGGAGAAGATGGGATGTGACCAGTACTTTTTCAATGACGAACTAACCTATCAAGGTGGCAATGAAATTATTATTGAACACCATTCTGATGTTGCTGGCATCTAAGCTTCCATGATCATACCAGACCCGTTAGAGTAAAACTCCATCAAAATTGGAACCCAAAAAAAAATTCACTTCTTGTGAGTGTTGATATTTAGATACCAATTAATTATTTGAATGCATTTGATTTTTCCTTCTTTTTTTTTAAGTTGAATGCATTTGATTTACTTCACTTAGAAACGGTCCTATATAAAAGAAAAATGCTGATGTAAACCATGCATGTAAAGAAGATAGAGTGCAACTTTGATATTTGTTAATTCTTCCTTTCCCTTTTATCAGAATCCAGCAAACATAACTTTTTGAAGGGAACAGATTTCTTTCTGATTGCACACATGATGATGCCTTCTTTTTATAAAAAAAAAAAAATCATGATGATGCATGATTGGCAACATCATTGATTGGAGTGACTAGCAACATCAAATTCCTTCTGTTCTCTTTGTAGTCTTGGTTTGGATTCAAGCGATTTTTAAATGGGAAGTGGGCGTTATATGACTAACTATATCTATGGCATCACAGCATTGACTTGCTTTGGCTGCAAAAGTTGGAATCAAATCATAACCAGGACAAAATGCAGTGACCGTATTATTAAGCCATGCATCACTAGAACGTGAATCGGCGAATCGTAGTCTATTTTAGTCTACACCTTTCGGTTGCTCTCCCCAAAAGAATGTTTGAAATTATTGTTCACAACACAACAGTCCTCTATTCGTCGTTAATATATATGGTTCCTGTATTTTAAAAGATCAAGATTCTCTTCCTAGATTTCAATCTTAAATACTAACCACTGACTTGGCGGTTGGATTTGAGAATGCCATAATTTTTTTTTACTTCTTGAGATTGAGTGGAGGATGTTAAAATATGGACATTTAATTTAAAATCAAATGATAATGAATAAAGGAATTTATTTATATATAAATATATAAATCTGAGTTCTCACTTTTTTAAGGTGAGACTATTCCAACAAAAGACACTTGAATTAACTCAACTCGGTATGAGGTATAGTGAGTTCTCCTCCTCTTCTTCAGTACTATTGAGCACATTGAAAATCTAGATTAGTCGACAATGGCTCATTGTCACAGTGGTTGGGAGAACTTTAAACTCACCACAGGTCTCAGGTTTAACAAAAAAAAAAAATCTAGATTAGTCAATCTCTTATCTCATCTCATTTCTTCTCTGTTCATCCATGACCCATCAACATTAGATTCTTCGTGGAAAAATGCTTCAAAAGATCAAGGTACCTTTGGTTCCAAGTCAACTCTATCATATAAAAGATATGTTTCCCAAAAGTTTTTTGTCAAAAGAAAATATGTTTCTTCTATGTGTATGTGTGTGTGTGTGTGTATGTATATGTATATGTATATATGTATATAAATGTACTCATGAAGTCAAGACTTAGCCATACGTACTCATATAACTAAGTCCTTATATATATTTGAAAATATATATATTTCTTTAGTTGTGCTTAATAAGGCTCATCTTTGAAGGCTACAATACAGCAATAGCAAAAGTCAATCGTCAACGACAGCTGCGAGGGATGCACGGTGAAGGAAATAAATGTGGAACAAAGTTGTTGGGGTTTAGTACTTAACGATAGAGAAATACTTTTCAGTATTTTTTTTGATGATTTTCCATGATCTAATCCTTCTCCTTTTATAGAAGGAGTTGACAAATCGCTACTCCTCCAGTCCTCCATCTCAACGGCTTCCATCCTCATCTCTTGATCGTTCTAAGAGAGTTGACCAAAACAATCGTCGAGACGTTCTTATTTTCTCTTAAATGAATGATTTAATTCATTTATTTACTCCATTCATTACATCTATTCTACAAACATTTTATTCCATGAATTTATTCCTCTTCATGGTCATTTTTTTATGGTCTTTAATGATCATATACCAACATCTCCCACTTATCATAAAGACCATACATAATATTCCATACATTGAGATGTTTAATCTTGATTTCCACTTCTATTATATGCGGAGCGAATAATTTTCAATTTCTACTCCCACTATTCATAGGAATGTTCTTTAATTCTATTATCTATAGAAATATTCCTTACACTACAAGAAAACTGAACTTTAGCCATGGTCAAATTCCGTGGCTAATACTTGGCTTTTGACGGTGGCAAAGCCTGTGGTTGAAGGCTCGTATCTAAATTTTAGCTAAATAATATCTTTATTGCATCAAGATGCGTGACCATGCCGTGGCTAATTTAGCCACGGTATTTTTCCGTGGCTAATTTAGACATGGTATGTTACCGTGGCTATTCCGTAGCTAATTTAAGCATGATATGTTATCGTGACTATTCTATGGTTAATTTTACCCGTAGCTATATCGTGACTATTCCATGGCTAATTTTACCTGTGGCTATTCCGTAACTAGTTTTACCATGTATTAATGTTGTGGCTAAGCCCTTGGCTAAATTTTTTGAGCAATTTCAATATGTAAAAGAATTTATTTTCACTTTTTCACTTATATTAAAATATATAAATCAAACTAAATTATTTTTAAAATAAAGATCATATAGTAATATAACAATAAGCTTCAATTTCACCACAAGTAAAATATATAAATTCCAAAATCTAATACATCATGTTCTCATATTAAGGTATGAGTTACATGACTATTTCCAAAATGACATATAATATTATAAATATCTCATTTTCGCATTTCCCAGAGTCATCTAAAATAGAAACCTTTGAGACGTCCTAGATCATAAGACTAAGAATCTCTGACTTATTTTCCAGAGGTTTCATGATTTTTCTTAAAGACATTCTTGATTGTACTTGGTTTAAGGTTGTTAGCTGTGGCAAAGTTAACCCACACAAGCTGGTGACAAGCTTAAGTCCCTTGAACCTTTTTTGTGTGAGTCGCTAACCGTGACAAAGCTAATGCTCTCATCTTATTCAAATTGATGACACATTTGAGAACTCTAAGCTTAAAGGAGGTGTTTTTATGATTTCATGTGATTTTTGAGTATTTTCTGGATTTTAAGGAGTTTTTGTGGATTTAACATAAAAGATAGGGGTCGAACGCAAAAAAACTAGGATATTGCCAATGTGACAAGCAACAAGACTAATTACTAATTTGACTGGTTACTAGACTCGTTGCCACAACAACAGGCAACGAGAATCTTGGAATTTTTTCTCAAGATAATTTGTCATCTTAGGTTTTAATATAATATATCGGACATTTATAAATATTATCATGATTTTTTTCCATAATTATTATAATTTCTAGGATTTTCTGTGTGCTTAGATAGTTATTTAATATCATATAAATCCCTATCAATTCCAAAATATTCTAGAAATTTCTAAAAAAATGGGTGATGTCAAGATTAATATCATATATTTTTATCATGATTTAAAACAAGATATGATATTAACTATGACTTTTTAAATGCTAAAATTATTTATAATTTAAAAAGATAATTTCAACATATACTTAATTTCCAAATATTTATTTAGTTCGAGATTGGAATTTGTTATAGATATATTTAAAATAATTCTAGTAATTATTGGAGATTTTATCTTTCAAATTTGAATTTGAATTTAAAATTTGATTTTGAATTCAAATATTTTCTACAATATTCTAGCGATTTCGAGATGATTTGAAAATTACAAAACGAGTCGCAATCTATTACTAGGTATTTGCTTGATCAGTTTTGAATTTTATTTTTAAACGTAGAGATATTTAGAGCCCGTTGCCACAAGGAGTGGCGACTAGTTTATAAAAGACGTTTTCACTTATTTTCCAGTACGAAAAATAAAACGTTCTGGACTGTCGCCTGTCCCTCTGGCGACATATCTGGATATGTCGCCGGTCCCATAGGCGACGAACTTAAAATATCCATTTTCTGAATTTTCTAATCTGATTTAATATCTAGATGGTGAGAGTTGACGTCTCGACCTCTATAAATTTCCCCTATGTCTAAGCTTTAGGGGAGGCTTTCCAAATTTAGAGAGAGGTTGTCCAGAAAGATCAATTTTTGTCAAAGTCCCGTCGAAATTACGTCAGAATTCTAGATCCATAAAGATCCTTTCAATCTAAGCTATAGTGCACCTCTGGAGCTCCAATCGTGCCTCCACTTCCTTCATCCACTCTACAGCGCACAAGGGTGAAGGAAGTATTGTTTTCCAATTATTTCATTTTTTTATTGCATATAATCCATTACATGACATAATTTAACCCATAACATATGCATGCGGAGACATCCCCCAGTTAATATTAAGCTTATTTGCTCATGTCATTTATTTTCTGTTTTGATATTGTTTATTGCATCCGATCTAACCTGGATTCTTATTTTGTTTTTCATGTTTGTATTGAAGGAAAGGACATTATGTAACGCGAGGACTCTGCTGTATGACATCTTGTTGTCGATTCAGTGAACCAAGAACCGACACCACCATCATCCACTACAGTAACTCCCGTAAGGTGTCTTGTCAACCGACGAAAACAAAAACAAATGGCAATCACAATAAAAGGTGTTGATGTGAGTGGACACGACGACATCTACATCAACCATCCACAAATACAAACTTAAATTGACTTAAAATGTGAATATGTAATTCAAACATCGTCATCTGCATTACTTGTAGAATTTAGCTTCACATCATGATCATCATTATTGTTAACACTTGTAGAAGCCTACAAAAAATAATATAAATCATGAAACAATCTTAGAATTACTTAAACAGCATAAGCTATTTCATTAAAGCACATGATTTCATTGTTTCAATTAAAAAAAAGAATAAAGTTTGGAGATACACAAAAGACATTCATCAATATCATTAAACTATTGGAAGAAATATGAAACGTATTGTATTATTGAAATATTGAGAATTAATTGGATTTCATAGAATCTTTAAAATCCTAAAAGATCACATTTAACTTGATCGATCGAGTTCTATTGCAAGGGTTTATTAAAGTCTAATTCGTATACGATTGAGAAACATGAATTAATAGAACAAAGTAGAGTATAATATGAAAAGACAAAGAAACTAAATATACTTACTATATTTAATGTTCGAGGTGATGAAAGCTTCTAATTCATGGACAAAACATAATTCTTAAAGCAGTCCTTGAGAATATCAGGCATTGCTTCCCTCAACATGTCTTTGAATTGAGTTAATTGAAGCTCATTGGGAGATGAAAGTTGATTAACTGATTGTAATAATTGTACTGATTGTATTATCATCGTAGAGGATTTACGAGGGTTAAACCCAATCACCCGTCATTTCTTTACTTCTCCAGTAACTTGAATCCAAGCATCCAAGTTGTCTTGTGGTAAATCTTGCATTGATCTTTCTTCACCTTCTATTGATGTCGAGGATGAATTAATACCCATGATGGAGTTATAGTTTTCCTAAATCATGAAATTAGATTCATTACTAAAAAAAGATATATTAATAAATAAAACTACTATTTTGTAAATTCACATTTTACTTAAGGAAATAATAAAATAAATAACTTACGTGAATGTTTTTTGCTCTAGCATGGACCCAATTGCTTTTACTCTAGATGTCAAAAACAACTACATTCCTAAGGACAAAAAAGGAAGTTATTTGGTCAAGCTCTCTTATACAATCAATTGCACCATATAGCAAGTTAACAAGTAGCAACAACTTAAGCCATGTTGATAGAATTAATCCCATTAAGCCAACACATTTTATAAATTTTTCTACTTGAATTCCTTTAGTCAAAAGATCTGTAATCATATCATCTGTTGAAACGTAACTTACCTTTACTTCTCTTTTTTCCATAATATCACAAATATAATGATATTGTGTTTCAATATGTTTTTCTCTTGAACTATTTACATTACTATTTATCAAACTGATTGTAGTTTGGTTATCACAATATATTTTCATTGGATCATTTATCAAATTAAGATTCAAATCATTCAAGAATCTTTTAATCCAAACCGCATGCATAGTTGTTGTACTACATGTAATATATTCAGCTTCCTGTGTGTATATAGTCACACACTCTTGCTTTTTGTTGCCTCAAGATACAGCACTACCACTAAAAATGAATAAGTATCCTGATGTGAACTTTTCGTCATTTTTGTCACCACCAAAGTCTGCATCAGAATAACCAAGCACTTCAAGTTCATCTGCTTGATAAGTAAGTTTGTAGTGCAATATTTTCTTTTATGTATTTCATTATTCTTTTAACAGCTTCTTAATGTATTGTTCTGGAATTACTTTAATATCTACTAACTAAACTCATAGAATATACCAAGTTTGATCTAATACACATCATAGCATACATAAGACTTCCAACCATTTGGGTAAGGCACTTTCAAATGTTCTTTTTCCTTTCCAAGGCACTGGTCCTTATTTAACCTTTTCCCATACATATACGGTGTAGGTGTTAAGTTGCAATTCTGCATTCCAAACCTTTTAAGTATAGGACAGGCACTTTTTCTGATTTATACTCAATATTCTAAAATTCTGATTCCTAATGATTTGAATTTCAAAGACATAAGTTGTTTCTCCTATGTCCTTTATATCAAATCTTAAACTAAGTTCTTTCTTTATTTCATTCAACATGCTAGTATCATTTCTGGTAAGCAAAATATCATTCAAATACAAGGATAATATTACAAACTTGCTCCTACTTTTCCTAACATATACACTGTTATCCAATATGTTTGAAACAAATTCTATTTTCACAATCTCATTGTGAAATTTAATATACCATTGTCTAGATAATTGTTTTAAGCCATATATTGACTTATTTAATTTACACACTTTATCTTGTTGTCCTTCTTCCTACAAATCTCCATTCAGAAATGCAGTCTTTACATGTATTTAATGTAATTCCAAATTAAAGTGTGCTACAATAACTAATATCATTCTTATAAATGCGAACTTAGTTACTGGTGAATAAGTTTCCTAAAAATCAATTCTCGACTTTTGTGTATATCTTTTAGTAACTAATCAAATCTTATATTTGTCAATAGACCCATCAACCTTCAATTTTTTCTTAAATACCCATTTACATCCTATAGTCTTCCAATTATTAAGTAAATCACATAATTCCCAATCCTTATTCTTTTTCATTGAATTAATTTCATCATTTATGGCTTCCAATTATAATTACTTTTCATATGATTCAATTACATCTTTATTTATTATGGGTTCCATGTAATTTTCTTCATCCATATCAACTAATAAACATGAAGGTTTATAAGAATATAAATGATAATCATCCATCCATAAAGGTTGAAATCTCTTTTTTTTTTGTTCCTAATAGAAACTTGTTCTTGTACATTTCTATCTACAATTTCTTCATTTCCATTTATAGGCTTATTTTGATTTCCACTCACAATTTCCATGTATTCATTTACATTTTCCATATTAGGTTGATATTCTCCTTCATTCCCAGAGTTTGATTCCAAGACATCATTTAAATAATCATCATTTATTAGTATAAGTAACTTATTATTTTCATTGTGTTCCTCATCCTTTAGATTTTCTAGAAATGTAGTATTTGTAAATTCAATGATTCCTTTTTCTAGAAATTTAGTATTTTCAATTGGTTTTTTATTTTAGATTTTAATCTAATGGATTTTGTAGGTTTTGCATGTTGAAGTTATGTGTCTTGTCTACGTGTTCTACCTACACGTTTTGTACAGTTTCTAGTGATTTTGCTTGTACGAGTTTTACCTTGAATTGCATTTAATTTTGTATTTTTAGTAGATATGTATCGGATAACCTTTTTATAATAGTCAATTACTTGTGTTTTGATTTGTATTTTGTAGGTACAGATTAGAGCTAGATATCTTGCTAGTATATCTAAAGAGAATTCACTCAACCATGCAATGAGGATCTTATGTAAATATTTATTCAAAAGTAATTATTGATGTTTTAGTATTTTTGAATTAAAATTTTATAATGTGAAAAAAAAATTATGAATTTATTAAAAATGTGACGACTAAGATCATTACAAGTATAGTCTTTTGTGGTGAACCATTTTATCTAATGAATTCTGTTTAGACATATTATTCTAATACGCCTCTTCCCTTTTGCAGTAGCTTATCATTATAACGAAAAATAATCTACCACTATCCACGAGTGTAGTCTTTTACGGTGAACCGTTCTGGTGGATTCTATGCAGACATATTATCCTAATACGCCTCCTTTCTTCTGCAATATCTTACCTCTATAATGAAAAATGATCTGTCGTTGCCCATGAGTGTATTTGTTTTGTGGTGACCCATATAAGTCTGTTTTTCTCATGTGTGTGTTTGTTCCCTGATTCTCTCATTTGATATCTGCAGTAGATTATTTTTTAACGTGATAAATAATAGCCGGCGATAAACAATAGGACTGGACTCTGGGAACCTTCCCCTCCTCCAACTAAAAAAACATGAGAAACTCGAAAGCTAAGAAACTCAAGCGCCGAAGGTACTTTGGCCACCACCGCTTCAGCGATCTACTACATCAAGCGACGTTATTCGACTGATTGGCTTTCAAGAGCCACCTTGTCGAAAAAGAAGCCCCCGATGATGTTGATCTTCGCCCATCTCCCCGCAGGTCGGGCAAAACTCCCCCTCCTTTCTCAACCACTTGCGCTCAGGTATGCGCTTCTGGGAAGTTCCTCTCTTCCCCCCTCGTTGTTTTCCCTGAAACCCCTTCTGGTTCCCTCTCGGAATCTACCGGCTCTGATAACCGATCGAGGGGCTTTAGGCTAGACTAGTTAGGTTTGGGGCGATTTTTGCTATTCCAATATACATCTGATCTTGAGTCGTTCCCTGGGTTGCTACTTGGGAAACGACTGGATAGGATTATTGATAATCTTTTTCTTCCAGTTAACATGTCTTTAAGTTGGTTGTTCTTTCTTACTAAATGTGATCTTGCTTATGGAATGAATGTTAATGCTACTTTGATAGGACCTTGTCTATCAATATTCCATTATTCAGATCATGCTTTTAAGATTAGCAAGAGAAGTGAATATACTGAGATGCCTGCTATTTGCTATGTTTCCTCCTGTAATCCTGTTTGCGATATTGATTCGACGAAATAGAGTAGTAGTGAGTCCTCTCTTTCAGATCTCTCTAATATTTCGATTATTTCTCACTCGGATGGGGAAAACTCTCTCCCTTCTCTTTCCGAGAGAGCTTTCTGGACGGTGTCGTCTTCGTCTCCGGTGTATCCTGTTCCGATTGGCGGTCATAGGACCATCGTTTCCCCTTCCGATCAAAGGAAAACCCTAGGGATAGGTTCCCCAGGTCCTGACAGATGCGTCAGTGTCTCAGGCACCTCTTCGTTTTCCGTGTGGGATTATACAGTGTATAAACCACCAATTATCACAATAAACTCTGATAATAATCACCATCTTTCATCTCCTAATTACTTTGAGGACAGCTTATCTTGTAAGCTTAATGATAACATTATTTCTTCCCCTCTTTCGGCGAAACTTTTAGTCCCCCTAAAAGTCGGTCGTATCTCTGCAGACATAAATGCGTGTAGTCCTTTTCTCTCTTATGATATTAATCTTGCGAATGTTACCCATAAACTTTATGAGAACACACCTCATTATTCCTTGTTCTCTAGTGGACTTTCTTGTAACGCGGAGCAAATCTCTGACACAGAGATATACTCTGACATAGGAGATCATCACAGTACCTCGTCTCCCTCTCCTCTTCCTTCTGAGGAAAGATATTCTAGGGCTAGCAACAGATTTGCAATTCTTTCCTTCCCTGCAAAACTCCTCCCTCGTTCTCCTGAATCTGGAGTTTTGTGTGGAAACTTTACTACCTCTGCTTCCCAAAAGAATTCGGAAGGAGATTGGAAGGTGGTAGCAAAAAAGAAGTTCTGTTCTCCCCAGGTAAGCTTCTGTCACTTATCTGGGTGATGTCTTAATTGTGGCCTCCGTGGTCATCTAAGAAAGAACTGTAAGTTTGCTGGAGTCTATTTTAGGTGTAAATCTTCTACTCATTCAGTAGCTATTTGTAAATTTTCACAGGCCTCTCAAGCCTCCACCCAGCTACCTCACAGAATGGCTGGTCTCTCCTCTCACAATCCCACAATCTTACCCCCATCTGAAGTAGTGTGTGACCATTTCCAAGCCTTGTCACGCAGTGCTATAGTCACCTCCCACTCCACTCAGCTAATTAGGGAATCATTAGTTGACCATATCAGGACCTGTTGGCCCTGTGCATCTGAAGTAGAGGTACAAGTTTTCTCTCCTAGAAAATTTCTATTGGTCTTCCCCTCTACTAAAGCTAGAAATGACAATCTAAATATGTATGGATCATCTCTTCAGATGATTTTTTCCTCCTTCATACACTAGTCCCCCAACTCAAATGCGGTCCTCACCCTGAAAGAAGAAGGGATATGGATTAGGTTGAAGGAATCCCACATCACCTTTGGAACGTAGATATATTCCACCATATGATCTCTGGTTTTGCCGAGTTGCTGGAAGTAGACTTTTCCATTGAGTTTGAAAAATTCCTTGGGTACTCTAGAGTCAGAATTAGGGTTCACCTAAGGAAAGATATCCCTGATTGTTGCTTCTTTGCTTTTGGAAACTTTGTTTATCCCATCAAATTCAGGCGCAATTGGGATATTTGTTCTTCCAGTGTTCCCAACTCCAATCCCACTTCTAAATCCTTCCCTGCTTGGCCCACTAATATCACTCCAACTCCATCTGGGCCCAGTGGTCTCCATCCTATCCGTAAACCTTTCAAGAATAATAGAGGATGGAGAGGAGGCAAAGGAAATAAGAATTCCAGAAATTGTAAGATTGTATGAACAAGACCTACTAATCCTAACACACACCCTTCAGTCAACTCAGCTGGTGTAGACACCCCGATTTTGAAGTCACTTGGCAACAGGCTCCTCCGGTTGATGCTCTGGTTGCAACCACCAAAATCCTAGCCCACTTAGGCCCGCACAAGCCCATTAGGCCCGCGCAAGCCCATTAAGCCCAATTAGACCCACATTGGCCCACT
>JAMKQA010022926.1:0-15952 GCA_024699735.1 Posidonia australis
CCAGACATTTAGCATACATTTTGACATAACTTAGGCCATGCATCACTCACATGCAAGCATTCATCACTTCTGGCTGGGGAAATGACCAAATTGACCCTGTGCCCCAATTCATGAGTATACATCTCAATTTTTGCATTAGTCTTGCATAGTCCATGTCTAAGTCATTCTTTAGAGTTTTTATACATTTAGGCACTTATCCATGCATTTCATATCCGTTTTCCTCGCATTTGTATCCTTATTTGGCGAGTCGGCATCCTAAGCCTTTCCTTTATGGATTTCTTTCCTCTCTTTGTCCTTAGGGTCTTTTATCCATTATCCGACTTGATTGGCTTTAATCCTACATTTTAGATTTTGATTTGATTTGGATTTCATCGCCCAAGGGCGTACAATAACAAGTCTGTGGGCCGACATTTGTCCCTACCACGGATTATTTTTTTCCCATTTTGATTTTCATGACTTTTTTTCATGATTCCAAGTACTCGGTTGGACTAGGCTTGTCATCTTTTTGATATCATTATGTTTTTAAGAAGCATTCTTTAACAAAACATCGTCATTTTATGTGGTTTTTCGCAATTTTGTCAATTCTATGGATTTCTCCGCAATTCTCACACATCCATTTAGTCTTGTCATGACATACATATTAGCATGATTAGAGCATGATCTAGGTTTAGCAAACATCCATCTAGCCTTTAGCAAGCAATTAAACTAGAAAGACTGAGTTTCTCGGGCGTACGAGGGTGTCTAACAACTTCCTCGTGTGTAATAGGAATCCTTACCCATCCTCAAGTTAGCAGACATCCGGCCTTCACATCCGCCCCTCATGCATCCAATCTTTTTTGTGGTTTTCCTCGTCTTTACCTTAAAAGTCTAGGTGGCGACTCCTCTTTTCTTTTTCTTCTATCTTTTCTTGCGCCTTCGCCATCTTGGCATGGTTGTGATCTCCTTCCCTCTGACGCGGCTCCGCGCAGGGACCTCCTCGGGTCAGCATGGTCACAGGTGCGACACAAAAGAGGAGTGTGAGGCTTGGTTCCTGGAGGTGGAGAAGATCCTAGAAGGGATTGAGTGTCCAGCGGAGAAGTGGGTTAGGATTGTGGCATTCCAGCTCAATGGTGCTACAGATCCATGGTGGAGGATAGTGCACCACACCAAATTTCTGAATGCGGACCAGCTGATGATCTCTTGGGAAGAATTCCGAGAGGTATTCTATGAGATGTTTTTTCCAGAGCATGAGAGGGATAAGATGGATAGAGAATTCAGGAACCTGAAGCAGGGGAGCCAGACTATGGCTGAGTATGAGTCGTCCTTCCTTCGATTGGAGCAGTTCTCTTAGGTTGTAATTTCTAAGAAGAATAGAGCCAAGAGGTTCATAGAAGGACTGAACCCTGAAATTCAGAGTTATTGGCTTCAGATGCCAGACCTTAGCGGATGCTTTTGAGCTTGCAAGCCGCTATGAGAATGATCGTAGGTTGTTCCAGGAGGAGTATCCCAAGAAGGAAAAGGGGGAGGAAGTTTGTCTCTCGGCCTTCTGTTTCTCGACTGTCAGTGACTAGAGTGCAAAGTTCTAAGAGTTCTGGTAGCTCTATGAGGAAGCGGAAGCAACAGCCTACATCTGGTAGAGAAGAGAGTATGGGTTTCAGCCACGTAGGGTCCAACAGCGGCCCACAGATGGGACCGTGCCATGTCTGTGGCAATAAGGGGCATGTAGCGGTGTAATGTTGGCTCTGGCAGAGGAATTTAGACAGTGTAGTATGCTACAACTGCGGGAAGTCCGGGCACTACCAGAAGGATTGTCCCAGTCAGCCGAAGCCAGTAGGAGATGCACCACGTCAGCCTACCAAGGGGAGAGTGTTCTCCATTCCTGCCCCAGATGCTGGTCCATCTGGAGATGTGGTAGAAGGTGAGAACTAGTGAGACTGTATTAATTAAGTCCTATCCTGTAATAATAGATCCTATGTGTACTTAACACTATTTCTTATTATGATTATGGTGTGTTGATTATAGGATTTTTTCTTCTGGTTGACCGAATGGCCCAAGTCTTGTTCGACTCTGGGAGTTCATTTTCTTTTGTCTCCACGTCATTTGCCTCTAAGATCGGGACAAGGCCAGTTAGGTTGGCATTCCATCTAGATGTGGCCACCCCATTGGGAGAACACAGTCTAGCGTGGAGATATTTGAGACTGGTTGATATTCAGTAGGGGAACAGGAATTTTCAGGCCAGTTTAATCTTGATGGACATGTAGGATTATGATGTTATCTTAGAAATGGATTGATTGGCACAACATTCAGTCGTGATAGATTTTGCCAAGAGAAGAGTTTTGGTAGAGTTTCTAGGCCAAGGCTGGTGTATGGTACGGGGCACTAGGCCAGGTGAGCCCAGAAATGTGATTTCTACTCTCAAGGCCTATCATCACCTGACAAGAGGCAGTGTGAGCCATTTGGCCTGTGTGACAGTTTCTACTTCGCCAGTGGTTGAGATTCAGGACCTACAGGTAGTGAGGGAATATCCCGACGGTTTTCCAGAGGAATTGCCTAGAATGCCACCGAACAGGGAAGTGGAGTTTGTGATTGATTTGGTGCTGGGATAAGGTCCTATTTCCAAGGCTCTGTATAGGATGGCACTTGCTGAGTTATGAGAGCTCCAGAATCAGCTGCAGGAACTGATGGATAAGGGATTCATTTGTTTCAGTGTTTCACCTTGGAGAGCATCGGTTCTGTTTGTCAAGAAGAAGGATGGTTCACTTCGGCTCTGTACAGACTACCAGATGTTGAACCAGATCACAGTCAAGAACAAGTATCCACTGCCCAAGATCGACGATTTGTTCGGTCAGTTGCAGGGAGCATCAGTGTTTTCCAAGATAGACTGGAAGTCTGGATACCATCAGTTGAGGATCAATGAGCCAGATGTACAAAAGACAGACTTTCGTACCTATTATGGACATTATTAGTTTTTGGTTATGCCATTTGGGTTAACGAATGCTCCGGCAACTTTTATGGACCTGATGAATAGGGTGTTCAGGCCCTATTTGGATCAGTTTGTGGTCATCTTCGTGGATGAAGTTCTAGTGTATTCTTCGGATATTCAGACTCACTAGAGGCATTTGAGGTTAGTATTGGAGACACTAAGGCAGCATCAGCTTTACGCCAAGTTCTTCAAGTGTGAGTTTTAATTGGAAGAGGTGTCCTTCCTTGGTCACATTATTTCAGGAGAAGGCATCAAAGTAGATCTAGCCAAAGTGAAAACTGTGACCAGTTGGGCTAGACCGAAGGCAATAACTGAGATCAGAAATTTTTCTCGACCTGACAGGATATTATAGGAGATTCATCTAAGATTTCTCCAAGATTGCTGCACCATTGACCAGACTGACTAGAAAGGAAATGCACTTTGCCTGGGATTGGCAGTGCGAGGAGAGCTTCAATGAGTTGAAGGTTCGTCTAGTATCAACCCCAATTTTGACTTTGCCCTCTAGGAGCGGCAGTTTCACGGTCTACAGTGATACCTGTGGAACTGTTTTGGGGTGTATGCTGATGTAGCATGATAGGGTGGTGGCGTATGCCTCGCGCTAGTGGAAAGATCATGAGAAGAATTATCCTAACCATGATTTAAAGATGGTAGTTGTTGTGTTCACCTTGAAGATTTTGAGGCATTATTTATATGGCGAACAGTTTGAGGGGTACAGAGATCATAAGAATCTAAAGTACATCTTTACTCAGAAGGATTTGAACCTGAGACAAAGGTGCTGGGTAGAGTATATCAAGGACTATGATTTCAGTTTGTCGTACCACCCAAGGAAGGCAAATGTGGTTGCAGATGCTCTGAGCAGACACACTCATGTCATGACTAGTCTGATGATCCATGAATGGAATTTGTTAGAGGGACTAGTGGAGTGCAATCCACGAAGACAGTCTCAGGGACCTGCCAGAGTGGTGCTTGCTAATTTGTCTGTTCGCCTTGAGGATGATCAAGGTGATTGCCATAGCTTAGCAATATGATTCTTTTGTGTCAGATATCTAGAGGAAGCTGGAAGCTAGTAATGCCCCTCATTTTTCAGTTGGGGTAGATGGTGGGTTGAGGTACGATCTGAGATTATATGTGCCTCAATTAGAGGAAACCAAGAATAGTTTGTTAGATGAAGCCCACTACTCCAGATACACTATCCATCTAGGAAGCACCAAGATATATAAAGACTTGAAGAGGAATTTTTGGTGCCTGGGATGAAGAGGGAGATTGCTGAGTATGTGGCGAAGTGTGCAACCTGCAAGATGGTGAAAATAGAGCACCAGAAGCCCGAATGGACTTTGCAACCTTTGGACGTTTCAGTGTGGAAGTGGGAAAATGTGTCGATGGACTTTGTGACGGGTTTGCCATGAACCCGAAGAAAGAATGATACAGTATGGGTGATAGTGGATCACCTTACAAAATCAACACATTTCTTGCCAATGAGAGTGATTTTCCTTTGGCAAAACTGGCAGAGTTGTATGTGGCTAAGATTGTGAGATTGCATGGTGTCCTAGTGTCTATTATGTATGACAGAGACACGAGGTTTACATCGAGATTTTGGAGAGCTCTACAGGAGGCTTTTGGGACGGTGCTGAATTTTAGCACTGCCTTTCACACCCAGACGGATGGCCAGACAGAGAGGACCATCCAGACACTAGAGGACATGCTGAGGGCCTGTGCCTTGGACTTTGGTGGTAGCTGGGAGCATCACTTACCTCTAATTGAGTTTGCATATAATAACAAATACCACGCAAGTATTGGTATGACACCATATGAGGCATTGTATGGCAGACCCTATAGGACACCCATTTACTGGAGTGAGGTAGGTGAGAAATAGTTAGTTGGGCCCGAGATTGTACAGCAGTACGAGGGCAAGGTGGATCTGATCAGGAAGAGGTTGTTGTCTACCCAAAGGCGATAGAAGAGCTATGCTGATAGGAGGCGAAGACCTCTGGAATTTGAGGTAGGAGACTTCGTATTCCTGAAGGTGTCACCAACCAAGGGTGTTATGCGGTTCGGTAAGAGAGGCAAGTTGAGCCCAAGATACATCAGACCATACCAGATTACCAAGAGGGTTGGTGAGGTGGCATACAGACTATATCTGCCTCCAGAGTTGGCAGGTGTGCACAACACCTTCCATGTATCGATATTGAAGAAGTGTTTGGCCGATGCATCCTAGGTGATGCCAGTATAGCCAGAGGAGCTCCGAGAGGACCTGTCTATGGTTGAGAATGCAGTCTAGATACTGGACAAGAAAAGAGCAAGTCCTTAGCAATAAAGTGATTCCATTGGTGCAAGTTCAATGGCAACACCATGGTACAGAGGAGGCTACCTGGGAAAGTGAGGTGGACATCCAGAGATAGTACCCCTACTTATTTTACTAGAGCTGAATTTCGAGGAAGAAATTCTTTTAAGGGGGTAGGATGTGACATTTGGGCCTGATTATCCATTTTTGCTTATGAACCATGTAATTAATTGTAATATTGTATAAATGGTTTATTAATGGATAATATGTTGTTTCTTGGATGTGTGAGCTTGTGGTTGGCTTTCTGTGCACCTGCTTGTGACTTAGGACCAATGTGGGGTCTGGTTTGAGGATGCATAGTTGTCTCAACTTGCATGCTTGTCTTTTCTCCTTCTTTTTATTTTTCTTCTCTCTTTTCTTTTCTCCCTCCCTCACGAGCTCTCTCCATTCTCGTCTCTTTCTTCACCCTCCATCAATGTGCCACCAACGACGCCTTGTCGTCTCTTCCGACGCGATGGATGGCCGATGCGGCACAGGAGGAGGAGAGGATAAAGAGGTAGAGGCAAGTGAATCAGAGGGAAGGCAACCGAGAGAGGAGAAGGAAGGGAAGAACGACGTGTGCACAGCTGGGGGTGTGGTCCACCGGAGGAGAAAGCTTCGCTAGGGCACGAAGAGGCTCGTCGGAGTGCGAGAGGGTTGCCAGAAGATTGAGCCAGGTACGCAACCCCTGTCCCTCCTTGTTTCTTTTATGGTTTGAGTGAGTGAGTAAAATGCATGAAAATGATGAAAAATGCATGTAAAATCGTAGAAAAATAGGGAAATTGATGAGAATGAGTTGAAATGCTTGAAAACATAGATATCATGCGGTTAGGATTGAAATTTGTAGAAATATACAAGTTTTTTGGGATAGGGACTATAATAGCCATTTTGAGCTCCACCCATTTGTGATTTTCGTGTGGATTGTATAGTGTATGGATTAATGAATGGTTTGTGGGGTTTTGATCGTGGCATTCCAACTGTTGCATAAGAGCTCCTCAAACAGGAGTCCATGGGGCAACCAGTTCACCAGACCCCAGTAACAGGCTGACTATGCTAGATGCAAAACTAAAACAAACAATACTATCAATGTTGAAGTCGTGCACACAAGAACATGACATATCAGGTAAAAAACATCATGAAAATCAAAGTCCAAGACAATCGGAATAGCATGCAAATTATGATGCAAAATTGGCTGCTTGCACCCTACGATCATGCAGGTGCGCCATCCTGGTGCGCTGGGATGGTGCGCCAGGTTGGTGCGCTAGCTAGGTGCACCAGGTTGGTGCGCCCTAGATACTCTGTTTCAGACTACAGTCTGGTCTCAGAGTTTGGACCAAATGTATGCAACTGAACAGGTTACTAACCACCCAAACCATTAGCCTAGATGCCAGAGAACTTAAATATGATAACTAATCAAGCATTAAAACCCTTTTATCATTCTCTCCTCAAGTTATGCATATTCATGGATTACAAAGGCTGTAGCTACTGTTGATGGATTTTGTGGGTTGTGCAGTGATTTAGTTGGCTTAATGATCATGCAAAAATGATAAACATGTAGATAGGATGATTTACAGTTCATGTTTCATAGCTAGTGGTTACATAGGACTAAGATTCACTGTTAAAATAAAGACCACAAACACAGTGCAAAAATCATCATGATGAGTTGCCAAGAGAGCAAAAACGCTGCTAATGGATGGCTTTTTAAAGAAAATCAAGAGGTAACTCCTTGGAATGCAAAAGGCCAATAACCTCACACAGATTCATGAAGAATATTCGCGAGTGAGGGTTACAAGCACAGAAGATGGAAAGCCAACAGCCAACACCCGGAAAAGTGGTTGTGCGCCAGCTTGGTGCGCCATAATGGTGCGCTAGCTTGGTGCTCCAATGTGGTGCTCCACGTTGGTGCTCCCACCTAGCTGTTGGACCATAGGCTTGGGGTCGGTTTGTGCGAGGATCTTTGGCTAATTAAAATGTCAAATAGGGTTCAAAAGTGGTTAAGCTTGCCGCATCTAAAGCAACATCTTCAGGAGGATTCACCTACGAGCCACCTTAAAATCGGGGTGTTTACAACAAGGATACCTGGTTTTGGTAGGCCGAAATCATCCGGTTGACCGAATCAAGGATTTTCGGTATACCGAAAATGTTCGGTGTACCAAACCAGGGATTTCCGGTATACCGAACTTGAAATTCGGTCTGTCGATTTTGCCCTGGCCCTGATATATACAAATGTGTTTATAAAATGAAAAAGGAGAGGTTTTAGTGGGCAATAAGCATGTGTTAATGATGTTTTCCCCATGTAAATGACATGGAGGAATGTGGAACCCAAATAAGTGGATTTAGGCATGGTTTTGGGGTTTTAGACCCTATAAATGATTAAAATGTTTAGTTGTGCGTGGTTTTGGGCATGAGACCCAATTTATGATTTTTAAAGTATGGTTTTTCATGAATTGGGTTGAGACCCCTCAAGTGGGTCAAGTATTGCATTGAAATTGATTCCTGCAATGAAAAAGAATGAAATGGAAATGGTTTTGAAAAGAAAAGCTTAAAGATTTTTGAAAATGAAACACTAATGATGTGTTAAGGAACCACGGGGGTTGGTGTCGACAATGTGGTAGGAGTGTGAGGCTCCAATGAAACCAGTTACCAGACACGACTATGGTTGCCGAGCTTAAGACGATGTAGGCTGAGCCTGGGTCGTTGAACCTAGTTGTTTGGGTCACCGAGCTCGTGATGGTGTAGGCTGAGCCTAGGTTATTGTACTTAGTTGTACGGGTCACCGATAGTGTAGGCTGAGCCTGGGTCGTTGTACCTAATTGTTCGAGTCACCGATGGGGCGTTAGACAATGACGTATCCCCGTGCATATATGAAAGAAATTGAGGCCAGTTGGCCGAGGCTATGGCATCTCGCACGGGGAAATTCACCGCGGCAGTGCAAAGTGGTTGGGGAAAGGATGTCCTTGCCTACTGCTTATGTGCCTGGTTACCCCTGATCAAGGTAACATCACTAAAGAAAAGTGGAAATGAATAAGAAAGAATGTGATTTCCAAGAAATGAAAAGAAATGTGATTTGCCTAGGATGAGACCTATGAATGGTCCTAAAATCCTAGAATGAAAATAAGAATTGGTGTTTTAACTAGTTACCAGCCAGTATGTATGATTTTGGTTTTGAACTGAGAAGCATTGCGTTTTAGGCTAAATCTGGTCAGAAATATGAGGATTAAAAGTGATTTTGGTTTTGGGGAGAAATCCCAAGTATTGAAAAAGGGCATGTTTTGGAAAATGATTTCCAAATGTTTTCAAAAGAAAATGCAAAATAAAAAAAATGTGTTTCTGAAAGAGAATGTGATTTGGAATAAATTTCCAGACGTTTTGAAAAGAAAAGAAAGATGGGTTTTGAAAGAGTTTGGATTTGGGATCAAATTCCCAAGTGATTTCAAACAAAACGAAAAAGGGAATGATGTTTTAAAAGGAAAAGTGGATTTTCAAAAGGAAATCAAACCTTGAAAATTAAAAAGCTGAGTTTTTATTGGTTTTACAGAGATATTGTGGTTTTGTGTGTTTGGGGTGCGTACTGGGTGACTTAGATGTCACTCACGTGTGCTTGTTTGTTTTTCAGGTGTAGTTTGGGTGCAGTCGAGCTCTGGTGCTGGAGTCGGAGCTTCTAGCCGCACATCGTTTCCTGGAGTTGAGCCTTAGTTACAGTTATTTAATTTCACTATAGTTAGTGTAATTTTGCTTATGATACTATGTTCTAGGTAACGTGTCTGAGTTCAGGGCATTACACACACTCACCCCTACCAACCACATAACTTACTAGCACAGTCCCCTCCATCTAAAGCACCTATCACCCTGCTAGTTCATCCCACCACGTAGTCTCCCAGACCTGTATCCCTGCTAGTTTTACCAGATGCAAGCCTACCCCTTCTTCGACAGAGTTAGTCACTATGGCACCCGTGGTTGTTAATTTGACCAAAAATACCCATCACATGCCCTTTGACTATGCCATAGAGATGTGTGCCGAGGTCATGCATTTCGAGTGGGTATATAGGGCCCTACCTCCTGAGCCTAAGCAAACCCGGCCTACTGTAGCACCACCATAGCTAGAAAGCCAGCCAGTGAAGCCCACCATTGAGGAAGCCTTAACAAAGCCCTCTTCCACCAGAGCCAAGCCTGGAGCCGACATCATTGCTCAACTTAAGAAGGTCAAGGCCAACATTTCCATTTGGGACTTCATCCACACTTCGGTCGAGCACTGAGAGGCCTTCCGTCAGGTTTTCCAGGTCGCCCATGTAGCCCCCACCAAAGAGTCTACAGCCCTAGAAACCATGGTAAGCATGATTGCGACACCCCAGGTCATCTCCTTTCCCAAGAATTACCTCCAGTGGGGATCAATCACAACCAACCATTATTCGTAATGGTACTGTTTAAGAACTTTGGCATTCCCCTCACCTTGGTTGATAATGGCCCTTGCGTACAACAAGCAAGCTCGGATTCAAAGTCGAGGATATTGTGCTAGCGGTAAAGGGAATGACGTCGTTCGACAACACGCAGTACGATGCGTTGGGCTTGTTGGTAATTCCCCTCGATATTGGCCCAGCTGAGTTTGATGTAGAATTCTACGTCGTGGATCTTGAACCTTCGTTTAATCTCCTACTTGGGTGCCCTTGGCTCCATAAGCATCAGGTCATCCCGTCGACTCTCCATCGCATGATCAAGTTCAGCTGGGGCAATAACATCGTCACCGTCATGGCTGAAAACTTTGAGAAGGAGAAGATCGATGTTGTGTCAACCCTATCCCACCAGACTATCTGCTTTGACTCCAAGCCTTCAAATCTTCTATTTCAGGTTAATCGGTTTGAGCTGGTTAATTTCATTCCTGAATTTGAACGTGGCAGCTACCCACCTGTCCGTAGCAACCTATAGACACCCCAATTTTCTGATTTTGTAGGATGGAGATGTGGTGGCTAAACCCATTTAACCTAACCCAGGCCCATTTAATTCATGGAAGCCCAATTGGGCCCATGAAGGCCCACATAAGCCCATTGAACCCTGTTTGAGCCTACCTAGGCCTACAAGCCCATTTTAGGCCTATTTGACTTTATGGAATCTCTTTCGGCCCATTTAGGCCCATTCAACCCATTTGGGCCCATTTAGCCATAATTAGGCCCATGTGGGCCTATAAGGCCCACACGGGCCCATTAAGCCCGATTTGAGCCCAAAGCCCATAAAGGTCAACAATTCAGCTCTTTTTTCCTTTCAACCCATCATTTTTCATCCTCACCATATACATTAAACCATTACATCAGTTAATCCAAATTTTGCTAAAAACATAGCCACTTCACTGAACCTGTTTTTTTTTTTCCCTTCACCAATCTCTCACGAATCAGCCAATGGATGGTTCGTTTGTTCAGATGTGATCAATTTGGCTCGTGCTCCATCAATGCAGCATGAACCCAGGCAACCAGAACAGTTGGATGGCTCGCCAGAGAAGCCAGGATCGCCGTCCATCTCTGTCGGCGAGCAAGGGAGCAGACCGGAGTGTGTGGGGGATAGTCGTTCGCTGTCTGCTAAGCTGGCATAACGGCAGTCGGAGGTGGTTATCCCAGTTGGTTGTGTGTCGCGCGACTGGCCAGAGAATTTGTTGGGTTTTGGCAGTCTATAAAAGGAGGAGAAGAGCCAGAGAAGAGCACGGAGGAAACCAGATGACACAGACCTTGAGAGCACTCGAGAGTTGAGAATTGAGAGCGAGAAGGAGAAGAGCGGAGCCAAAGCCGTCGTGGAGGAGGAGACTAGTCGCTTCCAGAGCTCCGACGAGTCGTCTCCGTTCAGGTATACCCACTAACCTCTCTTACAACTTACTGGATTATAGTCCTCCAGGCCTCCTCCTCTCTTCCTGGGTCGTTTCCAAGGGATCGAGAGCGATCCCTTGGCCTGCGGCGCTCCGCTGTACCCCGCCGTCGCCACACTCCAGCGACTGAGGTGGGGGGGGCAATCCAGAGAGGTTTCTGGACCCCCGAGCCTCCCCTCTTTTTTCCTCTGGTCTTTTCGGAGCTCGCTCACTCCTCGCATTGCTGCTCCACCACTCCCAGAAGCCCGCACCACGCTTGCCGGAGAGTCGCCCTGATCCCGTCGTCGCAGAAAAAGACGACAGGATCTAGAGTCGCTGCGCCAGCCTCTAGCTCCTCACACGCCTTCAAAGCCCCAGAAACCATCCATGGCATGTCCCAAGACCTCCCGAGCCTCCAGGACCACGCCACGACCGCTGGATCGCCGTAGCAACGCCGCTTGCTGGAGGAAGCCACGGCGGGGACGGCCAGGCCACCACCTCGCTCTGCCAGCCTCCACGCTGCTCTAGAAGAATCCTCGAAGCACCCCGCAGCCACCAGGAGCCCTAGACCACCGCTCTTCTGCCTCCGGAGGTCTCCACCTTCCCTAGCGCCGTCGCCGGAGTCCCATGACAGCAAAGGAGGTGGGGAGGCCTCTCCCACCGACCAATTGCGCATCGGCTCCGGCGGATCTCCCTACTTCTTCCCCCTCTCGCTTCCTGTGGGGTCTGATCTAAGATCAGACCTTAGGAGGCCCCCTTGGCTTCCTCTAACAGTTGTCGGCAGCGGAGCTCTGCCACCGGTGCCGTCGTTTCTTTTTTTTATTTCTTTTAATCTTAAAAAAAGCTTTTTTAAATAAAATCCAGAGATTATGCTTTTCTTGCAAATAGGTCCTTCTAGAATTACTTTTTGGTCCTTTTATTACATTTATGTCCTTCCATCATTTTTCTAAAATGTTTCGAATAAAGTTTTAACTGAAAATATTACATGTTTTACCCTAAACATTTAAAATATTGTTTTCTGAGTTAAAAACTTTAATAAAAGCCCTCTAGAGTTTATAAAATGTATTTTGCTTCAGGCAAATTGCATTGATAGCCCTAGATTTCCTTGAAATGTTTCTAACAGTTCATTTTATTGTGAAAATTGCATGGAAAACCCAAGATTTTCATACAAACATTCTGACATTTCATTTTTACAGTAAAAATTGCATTTTAGCCCTCATACTTCTCTGAAACTTTTCCAGAAGCATGTTTTTATTGGACAAATTGCATTTAGGCCCTTGTATTTTACAGAAAAACATCTAAAAGGCTTATTATGCTGTGAAAACTGCATAAAAACACCCTGAATTTGTTTTAAAACATTCCAGAAGCTTGTTTTCTTGGTTTAATTGCACTTTAACCCTCTGTCTTTTTGAAAACTTTTCTAGAGCATCTTTTCTCTAGGTAAATTGTGTTTTAACCCTCTGTCTTTACTGAAACTTTTCTAGATGCATGTTTCTATTGGGAAAATTGCAATTTAGCCCCTGTACTTCACTAATTGTACTCTGATTGTCTGTTTTCAAGGGTAAAATGACCATTTTGCCCCTGAAACTTCCTGGATCTTTTCTGAATCATTTTGCATGCATTTTTACCCTGATTTTATGCAGAATTGTTTTAAATGCATGTTTAGGTGGTAAAATTGCATTCTGACCCCAAGAGAACTTCATTTTAACTAGGGATGCACATATGACCCTAGATTCTTCATACTTGCATAGAATGTGTTTTCCTATGTATTTTTTGATGACTTGGCCTTCAGAACTTCAGTTTTCCTCGGAATTTGGGCTTTTTGCACAAAACCCCCTAGATTTCTCATATTTGCATTCATAGTTGCATTTTGCATGACTTTTCACATCTTTTTGCACGGATTTTCCAGTCTTTTCTTCCTGATTTTGCGCACGCTTTCCCACCTTGATTCCGACTTGGTTTTCTCCCCGTTTTCTGGATTTTCCTCGATTTTCACTTGTTTTGGTTTCCATCGCCTGAGGGCGTACAGTAAAAGGCTTGTTAAAGCCGACATTGTCCCGAAATGAGGATTATTTCCCCCTTTTTTATTTTCTCGGATTTATCCTAATTTCCGCTGATTTGCGAGACGCTTTCTGGGGATTTCACGATTTTAACGATTTTCCTCATCACCCAAAAGCGTACAGTAAAGCGGCATTCTCAATGCCTACATTTGACCCTCGGATTAACTTTTTCCCCTTTATTTCGCTTCTTTAGTTTGATTTGGCATGTTTTCAGTCATCTTCATGCATGAGCATATAGAATAAGCAAGCATACATTCATTAGACCATGGACAGTAGGAAACCTAGAAAGTTCGAGTTTTCTCGGGCGCATGGGGGTGCCTGACCCCTTCCCTATGCGTAACCAGAATCTGTACCCTTTCTTTGGCCCGCATTCATCTTGCATTATCCATTAGGCACGGATCACACATGCATTCTTCATTTTGTTCTATTTCGTGATTTTCTTGTGTTTGTTTTGGTTTTCCTCGTCTTTCCATTAAAAGACTAGGTGGCGACTCCTTTCCTTATCATTTTTGTCTTCCATTTGGTGTTTTTGGGTCTTATCTCTTCTTCTAGATTCACCATTTTCACCGTTACCGTATCGGATCTCCTCGTGTGTTTCCGCACACGGAGTAGTAGGAGAGCCGCGCCAGGGATCCACCGGCATGGTCATAGGAACTGGCGACTCCACTGCGAATAACAAGATTCTAGCTTTCGTTCTGGTTTCCCTACTTGTCATTGGTCTGTTTACGTTGTGCTTGTTTGCATGTGATATTTGCTTGTACATATTTGACTGAACATGCCTTTTTTAGCCTTCTTTACACTGTTGCTATGCCACCGCACATGCACATGCCCTGTTTCATGCTTTGTTTGTCGATACTTGCTTTTTTCCACTTACTTGAGCACAACACAAGCACATGCCATGTTTACGCCTTTTGCTTGACTTTTGGATGCCGTAATTTTGTGTTTTTTCCTTTCTTTTTGAATTTGCCATGATTAGGAGAGTAGAGACTTGTTTGCCTCCTTATCTGGTAAAAATAAAACACACAAACTCAAACGAACAATTAATAAGGCATAACTAGAGACGAATGCTCACAATCCCCTCAGGTTTAACAAAAATGCAAGTAAAAGACACAAAAGCATATTGCATGTTTGATCCTGTAGGGCATGCATCTTCTCCTCTCGGTCTACCCACAGTTTGCGAAGGACAATTCTGGCAGCTGTTCTATAGCTTTGGCGTAGAGCGTGTTGTTAGTTTGTCCCCCCTTGTCTGGGGTTGTGTCAGTGCTAGTAGAGGGTACAACTCCATGCTATTGTAGGAGACGAGGCCACTAATGCACCACTCGTTCACTACCTGCGCTTTGTCCAGAATTTAGAGCGAGGACCTTACTTTCTGACCGGAGTCAAAAAACCCAAACCCATGAGTGCGTCCCACGTGGTCAGCCCCATGTGGGACATGCATGGTGAGAGAGAGCATGTTAGTAGCATTCATGTACATGTGTATAGCTTTTGCTCCCACACACAACTACATGCACCACACAGCATAACAATTCAATACCTTTGCATCAGGTTCAGGCATCAGCATACACTCCACCACTGGCACACACGCACGGGTATGCTGGTTATCACACCATAGCACCAGGTGGCGAGATGATAGATCTGGAGGAGCACATGGGTGCTTTGGATACAGCATACGCAGGACCCGCCCTGGCTGCACACTTGATGTCAGCAGCAACGCCTAATGCACTTTGTGCTAGGATGAACGACCTGGAGAAAGCTCTCCGACAAGTGCAGGGCGGGGACCGCCAGTCTTTCTCATTCTAGGACCTCTGCTACTTTCCATAGGCGATACTCCCCCTGAACTTCCATATCCCGGAATTTGAGAAGTATAACAGGAAAGGCTGCCCAATTTCGCATCTCAGGGCGTACTATGGCGATCTCGCTCAGCTCCAGGCAGACGAGCGACTTCTTATTCGCCTCTTCCAGAAGAGTCTCATCGGCCCGACTCTAAAGTGGTTCACATCGTTAGATATGGCCACCATCAGGACTTGGAACGATCTGAGTCAAGCTTTCTTGGAGCAGTACTCCTTTAATCTCGACATGGTCCCAAAGCGTGAGGACCTAGTCGCAACAAAGCAGAAGCCCCACGAGCCATTCGAGGAGTATGTCGGGCGCTGGCGAGCCCTCGCATCACAAGTGCGTGATAGACCCTCGGACGAGGAGTCTATCGAAATCATTATTCGAGGAGCGCAGCCAGCCACTGGGGCTCTGCTAAGCATTCAGCCCATCACCACTTTCTCTGTCCTGATTAAAGCTGGCACCTGCATAGAAGGTTCACTCAATAGCGGGAGTTTCCCTGCGCTTGCAGCATTTGCCAAGCAGACGATGGCTTCTAGCGGATCTAGTAACACCAACAATGGCGGTAATGGATCTAACACTGGATTCAGCCGGAAAAAGCAGTCCGCTCGGAATGCTGTGGCATATGTAGGAGCTCCTACTATGCCAACGCATGTAGTGAACCTGCTAGCTTGTAATCAGGTCATTTATTCACCTACACCTAGGGCTCCACGCACCTCACAGATCACAACCACCGCTGAACCGGTCTACCAGCCAGCACTGGCAAGGCAAGGTTGCTACTCAGGATCCAAGCGACCTCCACACTCTGAGAGGTGTTAGAAATATTAACATTAATTTTGATGATTATTCATTTATGCTTATTTTCATAAATATTATAACGTGAAAAAGATTTAGAAGTCTTAGCATGAATTCAAAAATTACACACCGGCATCAAGAGCGATGGACTATTC
>JAMKQA010022927.1:0-20175 GCA_024699735.1 Posidonia australis
TTTTTATTCTACATTCTAAAAAAGGGTTACATGAATTTTCAAGATTTATACCCAATTGTGTGGTGAATTATATTTGGCCCACAATAATTTGACAAAAATGAATTCTGTATTGTTTCCATTGGGATCTGCTCAGGTGCGGTCGGGCCACACCTGCGGTCCTCTCACAAGGGTGGGGGTACATTGGGCCTGACTGTGGCTGATAGAAATCCTGTTTCTATTATAGGTGGTTGTTTTTGACACGGATCATGTGGGATGGGGACTCATGGATAAATTATAACGAAACCCCAAGAAAAGTGAATTTGTCATCGCTCCCATGTATTGATTGGTGAGATTGAATACCTTTTTTGTGTTAATAAAGGAAAAATAACAAAAAGTTCAAAAACACGACTTGTTTAAACAATTAAGTTGTATTATGTACCTATCATGTCATGTATAAACATGTTTACTATATTTATATGTTAAATTCAAACACGACTTGTTTAATTATTATATATCTAATACTAAACTCAAACACTAACTACTTATTGTCATGTTTACATGACACAATTTGCTAAGTACACGTTTAGATTTATCTTATCATTTTGACATGACAATGATATGATTGACGTGAGTATACGTTTATGACACAATTACATATTTAACACGTTTAAACTTGAAAATACTGATAATACTTTACAAAAGTGCCAAATTGCAAGGAACTTGTATACTTCAAATCATGAGGAAACCTAATACTTGTCATTTTTGCCTCCTCTATAAAAATAAAATTCATCTCCTACTTTGGGAAGAGAATATACAGAGAAAAAAACTTTTCAAAGTTTTTCACATCTCAAAGCCTCAAACGTTGATCACCCCAAATCTATGCAATAATGTGGTATCAAAGTCGGAAACATCGCAAATCTATGCAATGAAGTGGTATCAGAGTCGAAAACATACCTCTTCCAACTTCCTCATCACATGATCAACCCTTGACCGTTGTCATGTAGTCAAGCCTTCGCCTTCGATCTCTACCCTCCTCAAGATCTCGCCTCTCCCATCGTGGTCCAGTGCCCTCCAGCGTTGCGATCCAAATTGGTTGATCCTATGTCGCAATCTTGTCGCTAACCTTGCGATCTGCCTTCTACTCACTCTAGTTCTGCCCCTTTCGCAATCCAACCTTTCTCCCTTGATAGATCTGGGCTCCTCCTCCATATCTCATCCCCTTTTGCGATTTGAGTGTTGATCTTCTATCCATCGCACCTAGCTTTGCGATCTCATCGATCCTCTTCCTTAAGCCTTTGATCTGACCGCTACTAGTGTCTCTAGCCTCCAATCCTCCCTCCCCTCCCCCCTCCCCCCTCCCCCCTCCTCTTTCTCCGCCTTCTCTCCTAATATGGTCTCCTCCCCTCCCCATCTGATCTGGTCTCATTTTTTTGGGTTTCGTTTTCCTAGATCAGCTGTATTCATTTTGTTTTTTCGATTAAATAAAAATGAAAAGTAAATATGATGCATGCTTAGTTGATAATTGCAACTAAAATTTTTGTTTAAATGCGAATATTAACATGATTTAGTTGATTACCATTTACTGCATTACTTGATTTAGTTGATTAAACACAGAAATTACGTATTTGATTAAAAATCAATTTTGTTCTTATTGTTAGTTAATCATTGCATCATTTAAGTTAATGTCTGTTTTATCTTAATGATACATAATTCTTGACACATTCGTACATTTCATATAAATTTAATTAATCTTGTTAAATAGTGTTCAAGATAAAATTTTGAAATTAGAAAATTATCTTCCTAGATCTACTCAAATGGTTGTTAGCAATTTGATAACCATTGAATTGGCAAAGATTGAGAAATTAAATAGGGTAAATTATGCAATGTGGCGTTGGAAAATAAAATATGTCGTAATTTATGATAATCTGGAATATATCATTAAATTCAATGCTTCAGAACTAATGTCTCTGAGGCGAAAGTCAAGAAACGGGAGAAATGTCAAATTGATGATAAAAGGACAAAGAGTCTCATATTTATGTTCATAAAAGATATAGTCTCATAAAGTTCTTTGAAACTTACGACACTTCATAACTGTAGATTGTTATGAAAGAGAAGCGTAATAAAACCACAGAAATCAATACTCAACTCCTCCTTCAGAAGTACAATTCTTGTAAAATGCAAGAAGGATAAATTATCATGGAACACGTGAACAACATGATTGTAATGAAAAAAGACTTATCTATTGTTGAAACTCTTATTCCAAAAAAACTACAAGTGACAACTATACTTAATAGTTTGTCAAATAATTTTGATATGGTAACCACAATAATGAGATTAACTCTATCTCTTCAACTTTTAGAATTATTAGCAAGATTGAAAACTAAAAACGAAATCATAACTGGTCGTTGGAAACAAGAGTTGTATTTGAAAAAAACAAATATTGCGTATTAGAAGCTCAAGAAAGATAAAAACCAAAACAAAAAGACTGAATCGAATAGGATGCAGTTGAAATCCAACCAATCAGTGTCAAAGATACTATAGGAATCTTGTCACCTATGTGGTCTTTTTGGCCACTTTAGAGTAAATTATTCAAACAAGGATGGAAACCAAGGCACTATAGAAAAAAACAACACGAAAGTCTTCATTGACGTAGTGAAATGCAATAATATTATAGCGTCAAACTCAAATGATTGGTAGATAGATTCTAGTACTACCTATCATATTACAAAGACAAAGAAAAGACTAGAATCCTTTAAGAAATTCAAATCAGATGAGTAGTGCATCTACATGGGAAACAACACATATTTGATGTGAAAGACATTGACTTTTATCACTTAGATTTGGAAAACAGCATTATGATCCAGAAGAATCTTTTCTATACACCTTGTATAAGGCACAATCTCATTTTTGTACCTATACTCATAAAGAATGACTTGGAAGTTCGCTTTTATAACAAGCGTATATCTATTGGAAAGGACAAGAAAATACTTGTCATGGGAGTATTTATCTTAGAACATAATTTGTTTCGTATTTCTATAATAGACAATGAAATAAATAATACTGATAGCATTTCTGATTATTCTTTGTGTTTATTGTCTGATTGTAATTTATAGCATGCTAAATTAGCTCATCGTAAAAAATCAAAAATAAAACAAATGATAAAATTAAATGTTCTCCCTAATATTAGTAAGGTGGAATTAACTCCATGTCAACACTACTTAGTTGTAAAAATGATTAAAAAATCATTTGGTGTTGAGCATAGGAAAAATAAATTATAAGTTTTGATACAATCATATGTATGTGATCCCACTTAGTGTAAAAATTTATAATAATAAAAAATATTTTGTAATGTTCATAGATGATTATTCTAAATATGTTTATGTTTATTTAATCTCACATAAAATAGAAGTGTTAAATTGCTTTAGGAAATATAAAGCTAAAATATAAAAGCAATTTGAAAGAACATTAAGATATTAAAATCTAACAGAAGTGGAGAATACAATTCAAAAGAATTTGAATCATATTATCAAGAGCATGGAAGAAAGAGGTATATTACTATGTCATATATGCCACAACAAAATGGTGTGATGGAACGGAAAACCAGAACCATAATGAATTCTATTAAATACATGCTATCACTTTTATGCCTCCTAAAGAAATTTTGGAGAAATGCATTACTCACTGTAAATTACACTTTGAATAGAATACCTACCAAATTTGTCACAAGTATCCCATATGAGTCGTGGAATGTAAGACAACCTAATATTAATCATCTACGGAAATAAGGTTCAATAATCTATGTACTCATTTCAAGTCAACTCAAGGATAAATTAAGTTTTAGAATATTAAAATGTAAATTTATAGGATATTGTGATAAATCATCAAGATATAGATTTTTCCATAAAGAAAAAAGAAATATTTAGTATAGAGATGCTACATTTCTAAAAAATCTAGAGGAAGAAAAGCATACTCAAGATAAAGATGAATCATTATCTGTAATAAGAAATGATTACTTTACTGATATTCAAGGAAATGATCCAAAAAATAATGATCAACTAAACATAAAAAATACAAATGGGTTGATGGAAATAGTGGGGAATGACTAGACAGACTAGTATGATCAATCAAATATGGAAAATATTGACAAGCCTGTAAATGACCCACTTGATGCTACAAGCAATCAAAAAATGAGAACTCAGCTTTCATGGATGAATGATTACCATTTGTATTCCTGTGAGACATCATGTTTATTAACTGATATAGATTAGGAAAATTACATGGAATCTATTATATATAATTATGTGATTAAATCACATGAGAAAGATTTGTGACTCGAAGGCATGAATGATGAAAGTAATTTCATAAAGAGGAATAATGTTTGGAAATTATGTAATTTATCAAAGAAAAGGAAGACTATAAGAAGTAAATGAGTATTTAAGAAGAAACTAAGAATAGATGGGTCAACTAACTAGTTCAAAGCTCGATTGGTAGCTAAAGATTATACACAGAAGGAATTGACTTCTAGGAAACATATTCTTTAGTAGCAAAATTTACATCTATTAGAATTATACTAGCAATTGTAGTACACTTAGATTTGAAATTACATCAAAGAAATGTTAAGACTGCATTTCTTAATGGAGAATTATAGGAAGACATATACATGTACCAGCCGAGGGTTTTTAGGTGGAAAGACGTGAGAGAAAGGTATGCAAATTAAACAAATCAATATATTGATTAAAACAATCTTCTAGACAACGATATCTCAAATTTCACAATGTGATTGTTCAAATGAGATTTATTTCAAACAGATTAGATAATTGTGTGTATGTCATGAAAAGTAGGAGTTGTTTTATACTATTGTCTTTATATGTAGATGATATTTTACTTACTACAAATGCCATATAATTATTAAACAAAGTGAAAAATGAACTTAATGAGAAATTTAAGATGAAGGACATGAGGGAAACATCTTATGTTCTTGGAATTTGGGATTTTAGAAATCATAAGTTTAGAATATTGAGTATAAATCAAGAAAAGTATTTACACTCAGTACTTAAAAGATTTAGAACACAAAATTGTGTCTGTGCACATACACTATATGTGTATGAGAAAAAATTGAATAAAAGTCAATGTCTTCGAAATGAACAAAAACCTCTGAAAATGTCGTATGCACAAGTAGTCGAAAGTTTAATGTATACTATGTTGTGAACTACACCTAATTTGGCATATTCAGTGAGTTTAGTTAGCAGATATTAAAGTAATCCTAGACCAACACATTAGGAAGCTATTAACAGGATTATAAAGTATATCAAGGACATATTGCAACACAAAGTAGTAAACCAAGTGAAAATACTAAAAGTATTAGGTTATTCAGATGTAAACTTTGGAGGTGGTAAAAATGATGAAAAGTTTACATTCGGACACTTATTTATCTTAAGTGGTGGTACTGTCTCATAGGGAAGCAAGAATCAAGACTATGTTGCTAAATATACACAAGAAGCAGAATACATTACATGTAGTACAACCACTACACATGTTATTTGAATTGAGAGATTTTTGAACGACTTGGATCTTAATTTAGTGGATAAATCAATCGAAGTATATTGTGATAATATAGTAGTAATTAGGGTAATATCCAAAATTCATTTAATTGTAAATATACATTTTTTAATGAATTTATAATAAACGAGTGTTACTAACATGAGATCTATATCAGCCATTCTGTGGTTTTATGCTTTAGCCTCGTAGTTTGGCTTGTTGTGTGTCCTGTTATTTTACGTGTAGCATTGTGCTCATGTGGCTATTTTTGTGTGGGTGTGAGGCTGAAGTGTGTTAGTTAGACCCTATGTTGTGTGCTGGTTGGTGGTTGGACGACGTGCAGTTGCTCATGCATGTTGAGTGGCCGTTGTGTATGCACGTAGCTAACACCGACCACACATATAAGAGAGAGGAGGACGGACCGAGCTTCCCCAACACGTCACTTCTCTTCTTCTTTCCCACCACCTCTCCTTTTTCTTCTTCGGCACACACCACTCTCTCCACCCACTCCTCCTCTTTCTCCTTTCTTGCCGCCACCTCCTTTCTCTCCTTCTCCATCTTCTCTTCTTCTTCTTCTTCAACTTTCCTTGTCCCGTGCGTGCACAAGTGAGAGTGAGAGAGAGAGAAGCGAAGTGATGTGGAGTTTGGGCTAACAAGTGGAACTCCAAACTTCTTCCTGGAGGCACGGCGAGCTCGAGGCGGTTGTGAGGATGGCTGGAGAGCTCAAGGTCGGTCGGTGTTGGGTGGTGGTAGCCTCTGCAATCGTCTCAGAGGTACACACCTCACATTTCTTGTAGAAATTGGTGAAAAAATGTAGTAAATGCCTAGGATTGCATGAAATCTAGGTTTATCTATGATTCATAAATTTATTGTGAATTTATGGTAAATTTATGAGCATTTATTGGGTGGTTAGTACTATGCTCATTTTTTAGCTCTTTGGCTTTGTAATTTTATTTTTCGAGCTATGGTGAATGATTTTGAATGATTCTTATGTTGTTTTGGAGTAGACTTCCATGTCTACGCCATATGTTTATTGTGGATTTTGTGGCCTTGTGTGGATAGGTCCACTCCTTGGTCCCATTTGGGTGAGGAGTCAAATTAGGGCTCAGGTCGTTCCTAGCAAAATCGTAGAAATCAACATACCAAATTGATTCGATATGTCGTTTTTACTTCAGAATGGTCTCCTTGACCCCTACTTTGGTTGACCAAATTTATTCGGTCTGTCGTTCTGGACCCTTGGGTGTTGACTGTACGGTTATTTCGGTCGATCGATCAATTTTGGTTTACCAAATCAAGGATTTTCAACTAACCAGGTGGTCTTCGATTTTCTATTTCTGGTGTCCTAAATCCAGTTTAGTCGGTCATTCCATTTTGATATGCCAAATTAGGCCCGAGTGCTGTTTCAAAGAAAGATTTTTGGTGGATTTTCTTGAGTGATTTTATATGTTTATAATGTGGTGTTTTGTAGACCATCAATGGTAGTTTATTATAGACACCTGATGTGCTTGTTTTGTGGAAATTTCTGATGATATAAAAATGATTTTGAAAGAGATATAGCTCCACTTTGGAAAAGAGATTTCCATGGTTTTTGTATGTGGACTAAGATACCGTGGGCCATGCACCATAAGTCATGCTGTTGGAACTAGGGAATGTGACGACATTCTCAAATGATCAGGCACGTCACCTAGGTTGAGGTTGGGGGCCAAGATACTGTAGGCGAATGTCCGTTGGATCCCAAAGGTATGATACTCCCTAACTATCGTTCACTAGGTTGAAGTTGAGGTTTGCGGGTTGAGATGTCGTCTGGACCTAGAGGTATGATACTCCGGTTGTCTATGGATACTAAGGCCCGAGGTACTATATGATGTAGAGGTATGACACTTCCACTATTTGAGTATCGACTTGAGGATGTTGAGAGGGCAGACTTTGTGGTGTTGGCCAATGTAGGTAATGCATGTGTCTCATTTCTAATGACGTCCTAAGTGACAAAATAAGCTTTCTCAGGTAGGACTAACTCTTTGAAGGTCCTTCAGGTAGAAAGAGCTTGTGACAGACTTGCTTCTCATAAGGTGACTTGTCTATGGCAGTGCAATGTAGCTACTGGAAGCTAGAGTTAGTTGCTTGACGTCGAGCAACACGACTTAGTATGTTTGTGATTTGTGGCCAGTAGAGCCTTTCTTGAGATTTTTGTCAACATGATCGGTGTTTTGGTAGATTTAGCTAGTAGAACCTGATTTTGCTATACGAATGATTTTCCCTGTGTATGTGACTTCAAAAGAAAAGATAAAAATGTTTTAGAGTTGAGATTTGTGATTTTGGCCAATAAGACCTATGTTTTGAGACTTGATGGATTTGGTGAAAATGATGTTTTAAAAAGAAAGTTTGGACTTATTTTCTGTGTTTTTCTGTGGGATGCGTGCTAGGTAACTTTTTCTGGTGACTCATGCATTTTTCTTGTGGTTTTAGTTGCAGGTGCACACATGTAGCTGTTATGGTCCCTAATGCATATAGTTGGAGTTTCATAGCCATTCACTGCAAGTTCCTAGTAGTTTAGATGTTTTAAATTAACCTTTAATTTCCTATAATCTAGCATTTAATTATATTGAAATTATTTAAGCTAATGTGTTTATGTTGGTAGTGACGTGGGTCCTTACAATTAGTTTAATAAATAGTGATACTAATAGTTCAAAGGGAAAACACATTGAGATACATTATCACTACATTCTTGATGTTACATATAAAAAGAAAATAGAAGTGAGTTATATTCCTTCCTCGGACATGATTGCTGATCTAATGACAAAAGAGATTCAAACAGAGAAATTTGTCAAGCATGTAGGTTTGATGGAATTAAGAAATATTTCCATAAAAATGGATATAGAATACATTCTCACGAATAATGGATTCTCACGAATAATGGAAATTGAAATGGAGAAAAACTCATATGTTCTATAAATAGTGAGAGCAGTTAGGGGCAGAGGGATATGAGGAATCGTTGTTGCCTTCTCTATAAAAATAGGATTCGTCTCCTATCTTGGGAAGAGAATTGTAACGACCTAGATTAGAAACAACACTTTGAGTCAGATATTTCACTTGGAATGCCGATTTGTTGGAGACTGAGTTCCGTGCGTTTGATGTAAAACACAGCTCTAAAGGTTATCCACGCCTAAATTGGTGAATTTCTATCTCCTCGAGGTTGAATGTAGAGAGTGGGGCGTCCTATGATGGGTGTGTGGAAGCACACACCTGCAGTTGCATAGAACAACTATGGAAATCCACCATGGACTGCCATTGTGGGTTGCCATTGTGTGTTGCTATCGTCGAAAATGCAACTGATTTTCAGGATCCAGAATCTTCACTTCCTTCCCTTGTAAGCCACCACAAGTGGTTTTTACAAGGGAGAGAGGGGGAGAGACGGGAGAGAGGGAGAGGGAGGAGGAGGTGGCTGTCGTGTCACCGTCGTCGCTGCTACTATTGGGAGATGAGGAGGAAATTTGGACTCGCGGGAGGTGGTGTTGTTGCCCTCCATTTTTGTCGATGAAAACTACACACTTCTGTAGATCTCCCGTTTTTATGTCCACATTAGATTCCTAGGAACATGATAATGTGTTTAAAGTGTGTGGATGTTTGGAAGTTTTTTAGAGGATTTATGGCAGTCTTTATGGCCATTAATGTTGTTGGTGCATTGTTTCGGTGAATAGTGCTTGTGGACTTTACTTAATAATTTCTTGAGATCCATTGGTCGAATCTTTGTATTTTTGATAGCAAATTGCAAAACTCGTCGAGATATTCAGTTTAGTATATTATTTGAAATTTTTTGGTAAAAAATAGATTTTTAGTATCAAAAATTTAATTGTGGTTAATCATAGTTTTACTATGTTGGCTGTCGTCTACGTTTGGAGGAAGTAGATGACACTGTAACATTTTGGGTATTTTGTGTTTTTGTTTCTCAAGTTTGTGAAATTTGCATTTTAGTTCCTAGCTTTATAGTAAAACTTGCATTTTACTCCTTAGATTTTACATTTAATTACTTTTTGGTCCCTAACTTTGGATTTAAATTACTATTTAGCTCCTAGCTTATCAGATAATTACTTTTTAATCCCCAACTTTCTATAGGATTTGCATTTTAGTCCTTAGATTTTGTATAAATCGCATTTAAACCCTTAATAACCTATTCTGGGTGATTTTTAGTATGTTTAGTATTATATTTACCTTGTAAGTAGCTATAGCATAATAATAATTAAGAGAATTATTAGAAATGAGATAGGGATTGCCTAAAATATATTAGCAAAATCCCATTAGACTATAATTTAACGTAAAAAACTATATGACCTAGAAATATTAAGTCTTTTCCTTCAATAGTTTAGATGGACATTAGGATTTATGTTTAATCTTAGGATTTAGATGTTAGGCTGGTTTTGGGATGTAGTGCACTGAAAGAAGTATTCAATGACACTATTTGGGTATTCGACATCGAGTTGGCTGTGACTCATGTGAAACACAAGCCAGTAGGTGTCTTACACTTTGGCAACAAGACTTAAAGTTTTAAGTGTGTTTTGGTTTTTTTCTTGGGTTGTCGTCGTGGATTGAGTGTGATGCTCTAGAGCTCAAACACTCCTAAGGTGTGATTTCTAAGCCTAACAGAGGAGTTACCTAGGCTATGTTTTGTAACATTTTGAGGTGTGATTTTAAAAGATTTCGAAATAATTTTCTAAAAGAGTTTTAAAAAAAAAAGTGCATAGTTTTGCGAAAGTTTTGGAAAGTGTTTTCCAATGTTTTCTGCTCGTGATTGAGACCAAGAGGCCGAGGTAAGTGTTTGTCGAATACTGGAGGTATGATACTCCTTCATTGTCGTTCACGAAGTCGAGGTTGAGGTTCGCGAGTCAAGAGTACCGTCCGTACTTAGTGGTATCATGACAGCAGATTCATAAAGTATGAGAGTCCTGAGTAGATGGATGTAATACCCTCGTTGTTACGAGTACCGAGACCCATGGTACCATCCATACCTGGTGGTATTATGGCAGTAGACTTGGGAGATATGAGACTTCTACATAGTTGGACGTGATATCCTAGTTGTTAAGGGTATTGAGGTGTTAATGGGTATTAATAGAGCTTAGGAGTAGGATTCGAATACCAAGCTAAAACGTCGAGAGAACATACCCTGTGGTTTGTCATGAGAGAGGACAACTCGCCTAAGTGTAGGGTGAGCAAGCTTTCCTGGTATGTGTTTAGTTATTTGAGAGTCCTATAAGTGATGGGACAATGGGTCAGACAGACTCTTCCATAGGATGGTTGCCTGTGGTAGTGTAAACGTCGTGGTAGTTCCTCGGTGGACTACTTATAGCTAGTGTCAATTGCTTGACATCGAACAACACGATATATTGTGTTTGACTTATAGTTATGGTGTTGCACCTATGTGGCTACGTTTTTGCGCTAGAGTGGCATTGTTTGTTTGAGATGGTTGCACCAAAGTGGCATTGTGGCTTTTGTTGTGTCCTGGTTTAGAGAATCAAGCTTCGATCTAGAGGAGACTATGTTTGAGTAAAGGCTCTGTGTTTGTTTTCTATGGCTTTTATGGTTGTTGTGGTGGGTGTTCTAGATACTATAGAGAGTATCTAGACACTATTGACTGTTTCGTCCACTAGAGAATGCATGGGATAAAACTATGTGCCTTTTGGTGCTTTTAGTGTGATTTTGAACTTGATTTGACAAGAGTAATCATTTCAAGTTTGCATAAAATATTTTAAAAAAACATACATATGGTTTTCAAAATGAAAAGAGAAAAGTGGTTTTAAAGACATATTTTAAAGAATTTGCTATATACTAGGTAATAACAAGTTTCCCTGTTGTGGTATTGTAGCATCTAGGTGAGATGCTAGAGTTTGATTGCTTTTCGACGTAGTTTGCCAAGTCATGTAGTGGTTACTCATGTGTACTTTGAATTGTAGTTTTCACATATGCAAGTTAGGAGCTGATTTGTTGGTACATATAGGATAGGTTAGGAGCTGATTTGCTAGTACATACAAGATAGAATCATGCTGCCACACATCAAACGTTCTGGTTAGTATCTAGTTATTAGTTTTATTTTCTGTTAAATATGTCTAATAGTGTATGTTTAGATTTAACTTCAGAATTAATGTAATTGTAATTGAAAAAAAAAACAATAAATGAAAATGAGAAATGTGGCTAAAATGATTGGTAATGACTTGGAAGTCATCACAAGAATATGCAAACGAAAAAAACTTCCCAGAATTTCCCATATCCTGGAACCCCAAACATCAATAATCCTAAATCAACACAACCAGCACCTACCTGAACGCAAGTAAGTCTAGCTCATTCATGAGATTTACAGTAATTAAGGTACACACCTAAAGACAAGTAAGCTCAGAACAGTCGTGACATTTGCGACGACTACAGAATGCACCCAAAAGGCAAGTTAGTTTGGCTCATTGATAGTATTGGAAATGACCGAGGTGTGCACCCATAGGTGAGTAAGCTCGGCTTGTCGTGATTACTTGTGGTGATTTGGATTGTCGATGTTACATCTTTATCTCCGATGAACCATAGAATACCCTTTGTTTTAGATTTTCCTAGCCTTAAGCAACACTTAATAGACTTGGCTTGGCATATCCACCTTCCAAGCCGATGGAGAGACAATGGTGACTGCTAGTTGCAATGATAGTGCTGGTTAGTATCAACAACGACGATGGCAGGCGATAGCATCAATGAGGTAGGGATGTTGACAACGACAATAGTAAGATGGCGACGATGACAACAAAGAAAAGTGCAAAGGCTTCAAACTATTGATTTCTCTCCCTCTCTCTACCTCTCTCTACCTCTCTTACTGCAAGTGTTTCTCTGTATCTCTCTTTCCTCTCTGGGTTGTGTGCTGTGGTCTCTGGTTGCTTCCTTGTGCATTTTTAATAAAGCTCAGACACACCCATTATCGGCCCATGGTGTATCCACGACTCTGGAATTGACGGCCGATGGAAAAGACTAACGTTTGGGATGTTGTTTAACGTTGAGATCATGCCTAAAAAAGTATGAATTATTTGATCCATGACTATTATTTTAACCGAAGGATTGCCTGTTTAAATCTGGATACAGAACTTTTGTTAAAAAGAAAATAAAAAAAGAAGACTTGTTGAGACGTCATTGCGTTTAACGTTGAAATCATGCCTTCATGCAAGAGAACGGACGTGGTTAAGAAGGCTTGGGTCGTGTGGCTGTTGAGACGTCAAACTCCAAAATTTTTTTAAAAAATGATTCCCAACTAACATGGTACAAATTTTAACATCATTTCTTGTCAGAATCAACGATCAAGATGTATGTTGAATGACAATCCAAGTAATATTGTTTTGGTCAATTATCAAATGACATGTGGCTGGAAGTTTATTATCATACATAACTTTTTTTCTATCAATAAAATATTAATCTTTGAGGATCACATTCGTTGGTTCAAGCCAATAAATTGAACTAAGAGTGTATATGTATGAGTCGGTTAAAGTAAACCCATAATCCAATCTAAATTGTTCAGATTGAATAATTTTAGACCTATATTCATCTCAACCTAGAAATTTCGGATTGGTTTGGTTCTCAGATTTTATTATGAATACTCTATTTACAAACTACAAATTACATTTATAACATTTAATATATGAAAATTTTAATATAACAAAAAAAATATACTTATTTAATTTTATTTTAATTCTAACAATGATCAATCCACAACCATCTGTCCATGTTGTATTAGATTAGGTGATGTAAACGTAGCAATAAAGTAGAAAAAAAAAAATCAATTTTTTACACTACGATGATCAATCCACAACTATCAACCATTATCCATTTTCCACAAGTCATTGAATAAACATTTTAGTTATCCAAAATTATTAAATAAAATAAGTCAAAAGAACAGAATTACATCTTTTCACACAGATCCACTCCTAGATATGAGTAACTAGATAATCTACTAACTTCTCTGTCAAATGTATTATCATTACACACAACAAGTACTACCAACATAATAATATCTTTTCAAAATTATAGAAGTATAGAAGCGACCATCACTTCTTTAAGAATAATTAAATCTAGTACAAAATAAGTAAAATAATCACAAATCAGGTACTTGTTTAATATCTCATACCTATATACCATATACAAATACATATATTTATAAATATAAATAAATTATATATATCTTTGGTTTTCAAATTGGATCAGATAATCCATCCTTAGAATCCAAACCTAACCCAAATATTTCAGGTTTGAGATTCAAACCATGAAACGAACCAAATCAAACCGAAAATTTAACGATTCGATTCGATTTTGTTTCAATAATTAAATGATTCGATTCGATTTTAATTTCTTCTAAATCGATCAATACGATTCAAATTGTGATTTTGTCTAAAATTAAACCATACGCACCCTTAATTTATCTGCTCTTCCACTATTATCTGGGTGAGATTTGTATCATAACAATAGGAAAAATATAAATTTCACTGTTGACGATATTGACGATAATTATCTCTTTTCTAGGAGAGATTTGCCTCCAAAGTCCTGTCCATCTAACGGGAAAAAAAAATTATAATTTTTTTAAAAAGATTCATAATGTTTCTGCTCCTCCACTGTTGTTAGTGTTTGTTAGTTTTTTGTCGAAATGCTCGTGTAGAACGATCGATCTCGAAACCTTCGATCGAGCAGCAACTGCGAACAACATTATATTCATCCATGAAGTGGAAAAAGTTCACTGTAACACTGAAAAAGAGCACAAAACTGTCACAAAAATGAATCATTCTCAAATTCCACATATGTATAAAGTAAACAATTCAAAAGCCCTGAATTGAGAGTATCTTGAATAATGTGACACTGATCAAGAGCTTATGGGTTCTATTGGTGTTAAGAACCAAGAGCACAAATTGAGTGATTTCTTATCCAAATGTTGATCGATATGCAAAACAATTACGTTTGTAAGCATGACTTCTGTTGCGTTGCATATCTGTGTCTTGTTCCATTGATTTGTTAGATAATAATTTGACCCCTCAAAACGTAATTCAACATCAAAATCATTTCCATTTCCGTCATTTCACATACTAATTTGGGAAGTGATTCTCTTCATATTATATTAAAATGGAGCTTTCTCAAATTCTTAGCCTTTCGTCAGAATCAAGCTTGTGAGGCAATTTAATAAATAACTAGGATCATATTCTAAATGGACCCTTATGTGTCAAGAGAAAGAATTGGGTAATTGGTGATAAAACCACTGATCATTGCCTTCTTCCTTTTTAATGTTCCTAGTTTTGGACATAGAAGTCGACTTCATTGCCTGTATGCCACATTTCTCCCTCTTTCAGATGGATTGTAACTTAACTGTCAAAAAATAATATATAAAGCAAGACACAAGACCGCCAACAAAATTAAAAAACAAAAAACAAAAAACGAAGGCACAAGTCAAATTATACCTTTCTCGTCACTTCATACCTCATCTTTTCTTCTAAAGTTTATTTAAGTATTTAATTGAAATAGAATCCAACTGATTTGACCAACTGACCAAATCAGATGCAGAGACCACTTGGGATTAAAAAATACAGCAATATCCATGTAATAATTAAACCAATCACGTGATCCACATTCATCCACGCACCGATATTTACATCATGTCATTTTATTTGGGGGGGCGTTAGTGTTGGTGCCTAAGTTGATGCAGTACATTTTTATTTTTAAATAAATATATGAGGAAAAAAAATAGATATATTTATTAAATATTCATAAATTTTTATTTACGTCAAAAAATCATTAATCCTTGATTTCAAGTTCTTAAACTTCAATGCATTTCGTTAAATTTTAGATCGAAAATTAACAATAAATATAATCCATATTAGGATAAAACTATAACATATAATAGATTATTTTATAAATTAATTAATCATATAACTAGATTTTATTTTAAAAAACAAAAAAATAAAAGGTGTAGGCACCAACAAGAGCCTTTTGCCATATTCGATTTTATTCTCTAGGCTTACCGTTAGAATAATCAAATGCCCCATATTGCACTCCCATCATCTCTCTTTGATCTAAATGTCCTATATTAATAAATTTCAACCACTAAAACATGGACTTCTAATTTTAATTTTTTTTTTTAATAATTCAAAATCAACCCATTTTTCCTACTAAGTACTTAAGGGAAACCAAACACAAAAAAGACAAACCCCCACATTATTAGGCTCTAGTTAATGGTTAGTAGACGGTAGTTATTCACCTCAAATGAAGTAATTCATCAATAATTAACAATTTGTAGTTATGCATCACAAACTATAATGGCATAATTCTATCTCCATTTCAGTACTCCCCTGTAATGATTTGGGGGCAAATTTGATGTAGGTGTCTCAGTCTTTTTTTTTAATAAATACATAAAAGAAAAAAATAATCATATAAATATATTTATTAGATATTAATAAATGTATAGTAAAATTTTCATTTAAACCAAATAACTATTAATTTTTGTTCTAAAGGTTTTAAAATTCAATATGTTTTGTTAAATTCTAATTGTTAAATTTTAGATTAAAAATTAATAACTTTAATAGATTATCTTATAGATTAATTAATTATATAATTAATTTTTAAAAAAAAAATAAAAGAATTAAAAAAAAACCTACAGAAAAATTACCTGTGTACACCCACAGCCACGATTTTCTGTACTGCTTTCACACCCCAAACTCCTCCCTTGTCTATACCTCCAACCCCCATACGAACTCCTGACAGAACTCTTACCTTCTTCCCTTTCCATCCCTAGATGCCAAAGACGCAGCAGCAGCAGCTCCGCCTCCCCTCCTCCTCCTCCGCCGCCACCACCACCACCACCACCAGTGTCGCCTCTTCCACACGTCTCAGGTGAGCTCTCGTTTGAATACTAACATCGAAGAGCTGAAAAAGGCGAGACCTTCACGACATTTTACCCCCTCCGATGGGACCGGAAGGGGTCGGGTTCAAGGCGGCCTCGGTCCGGGAGCGAGTCTCCGGTGGTGGCGTCGGCGGAGGAGCGCTTCCCACCACCACCGCGATATCCGGCGGATCCAGGCTGCCCCGGGGGCGCCAGATCCAGAAGACCTTCAACAACTTCAAGATCACCGTTCTGTGCGGGTTCGTCACGATCCTCGTCCTCCGGGGCACCATTGGGGTGGGGAATCTCGGGGGTGGCGGCGCGTCGGAGGCCGATCACAAGGTTATCGAGGATATCGACCGAATTGTCGCGGAGATCCGGTCCGATTCCGACCCTGACGACGTAATCGTAGCTACTGGTGGTGGAGGGAATAGCACAGGGTCTGGAGATGGTGGTGGTGGGGAGGCTGTGGTTTATACGTTGGAGAACTCGACGTATACGTTGGGGCCAAAGATCTCAGAATGGGGTGAGCAGAGGAAGGTGTGGTTGGAGCAGAACCCTGGGTTTCCGAGCCGTGCCGGTGGTGGGAGTGGGAAAGCTCGGATCTTGCTGGTGACTGGGTCACCTCCCAATCCATGTGACAATGCCATTGGTGACCATTACCTTCTCAAGGGGACCAAGAACAAGATTGATTACTGCCGGCTCCATGGTATTGAAATTGTGTACAACATGGCGCATCTCGACCATGAATTGGCGGGGTATTGGGCAAAATTGCCGCTGATTCGCCGCCTGATGCTGTCGCATCCAGAGTTGGAGTGGATCTGGTGGATGGATAGTGATGCTTTCTTTACTGATATGGCTTTTAAGATCCCTTTGGCAAAGTACGAGGGGTATAATCTTGTTATTCATGGTTACCCAGACCTTATGTTCGAAAAGAAGTCGTGGATTGCTTTGAATACGGGTAGTTTCCTGCTCAGGAACTGTCAGTGGTCGTTGGATTTGCTTGATGCTTGGGCACCAATGGGACCGAAGGGAACGGTTCGGGAAGAAGCAGGGAAGATTCTGACGGCTTATCTCGATGGTCGGCCTGCTTTTGAGGCAGATGACCAGTCAGCATTGATCTATCTTCTTCTGACCAAGAAGGATCAGTGGATGGGCAAGGTTTTCTTGGAAAATTCATATTATCTCCATGGATTTTGGGCAGGGCTGGTGGACAAATATGAGGAGATGATGGAGAAGAACCATCCTGGATTAGGTGACGAGAGATGGCCATTTGTGACCCATTTTGTGGGCTGCAAGCCCTGTGGCAGCTATGGGGATTACCCAATGGAGAGGTGTTTGAGCAGCATGGAGAGGGCACTCAATTTCGCAGACAACCAGGTGCTGGAGATGTATGGCTTTACACACAAGGCTTTGTCAACACCAAAGATCAAGAGAATAAGGAATGAGTCTGCAACGCCTTTGGAGAACTTGGACAAGCTGAACCTCCAGACAACATACTCTAATTGATGAGGTTGTCCAGGACGTTTACAATGTGCAATCAGGATTTCGGTAAACAGGAAATTTGTTGTTCGTTAGGTGGCTATGGTGAAGGTATGTTACTTTCAGCTTAAGTTATGTGTTGTATACCATTTGATGTTTGTGTAATTCTTCTTAAATCATAATTTTGGAGTGAAGTGGAAATGAAAATTGAAGAATTTTCTCTTCCAATTGATTTCCGTCTTTTTTTTAGTGATCAAGGAGAGTAGGAGACTATTTTTTCTATCTACGCATATGGAACGAGTTCTTTATCTGTTATGTGTTTGATTTTTTAAGAATCTAGTGCACTCAATGCCAGATGAAGCTCGAAAGAAAGTATATTTGCTGGTTAAGGAAAGCATACGGTATGAACATTGCTATTAAGAGTAACGAAAACTAATGTATTGTTGGTTCCATTTCATATTGACTGGATAAGCACCCGTCTTTTCTAAGAACCTGAAAACTACTTTGTCAAGCTTAAAACAAGTCGCTAATTCGGCAGTAAGAAGTGAATGATTATGCTGGCTGAAAAACAGCTGAAGTTGAAAAAGGGAAAAAAAACAGGTCCCGTAAAACAACATTATCACCTTATTTTCTGAATGCTTGAGTAAGCTTCTAAACTATAACGTTAATAAGCTAAGATTTTATGTTGCAGAAGAATCTTCTGGCATTGTTGAGATGGTTGTGTTGTGTTGCTAAGATTTACCTTGCTCTGGGACCTTTACCCGGAGCACAGTTTGATTTGGTTGTTGATGTAACTAGCCAATCTATTGGTTTTGTTCCAATCTATTTTCAATGGTTAAATGTGTTCTCTGGTTTTTATTGTTGTAAGATTGATTGTTAGGAAAATATTTTCTATGATCATTGTGTTGTTTATGATTGCTCATCTTGTGGTGTTTGTTTGAATGAATCGAACAGTATTAGTACTGTTTGTAGTTTTCTGAGGACTGCAAAATCGGATTTTTCTGGTCCTAGTCATACTGTTTTTTTGCCCTCCTTCGTTAATCCTATTTGGATCCCTTCTTCTCTGACTCCGACTATTATTTCGTCGATCAACGATCACTCGGTTGTCAGGAAGATTGACCCTGTGGGTGTGGTCTTTGACGTTCAGTCTGTTCGATGCATATTAATGTTGCTTTGGGTATTGTGTGGAATTATACGTTATTTAGTCCGTCTAATAAAGCCTATTTTAATAATATTAATGACGGCATTTCTATTGTTCTTCAAAGTGAAAAATTAATCGGATTAATTACGGATAAGGATATAATAAATGACAATTTAATTAATGGTGCCTCGAATCCTGTGGAAGGTTTTGTCGTCTCGAAATGTCATCTTTCCTCTCCTGAACGAAACTCTTTGACTCCCTCTTTGCCCTTAACTTTGAAAAAGCTGACTTTTCACTCTATCTCTGAGATCTCTTCTGACAAAGAGATACACAATAATTCTCTCTTACGTGTGGGTTTTTGCTTTTCGTCACTTGCTTCTTTGCCTAAATCCTCTCTACTCTCTTCCGTAACTTTGGCTCCATCTGCATCTGAACTTACAATTGAAGCTCTACTGCTTGACGATTTGAAAGGGATCTGGGAAGTGGTTGCTTGTAGGAAGATCTCTACTCCACTGGTAAGATTTTACCATTTACAAGGGAAGTGCTTCTCTTGTGGTCTTCGAGGGCATACAAAGCACTATTGCAAGTTCTCTGGTTCTTGTAAATTTTTCCAGGAACTTTTGATAATAGTTGGACAATCTCCCCATAATCCTATCACCATTCTCTCATCTGATACTGTCTGCGAGCAGCTGTCCCTTTTCTCCTCATGTGCGATTGTCACTACTCATTCCCCTCGCCTCAACAAGGCCATCCTCAAGGACCACATATTGGTTAACTGGCCATCCTCAGTCTCGGTTGATGTAACATCTAGGCCCGATTATCCTTTGTATTTAATGAACCATGTATTATTGTGATTTGGTGCTTAATGGTTTATTAATGGATAATCTGTTGTTTCTTGATTGTGTGTGGTTGTGGGTGGTTTTCTGTGCATCTGGTTGCAATCTGGGATCAATTTGGAGTCCGATTGGAAGATGCTCAGCCATCTCGGTTTGCGTGCCATTCCTTTTTCTTTTCTTTTCTTTTTCTTTTTTCCTCCTTCACGTGAGCCATTTCTCTTCCCCCATCATTTCCCGTCTTCTTCTTCTTCCTCTTCCCTTCCCGTGAGGCTGCAGCGGCGGCCCGTGCTCCGACACGACGGGCGGCTGGCGGGATGCGGGAGGAG
>JAMKQA010022928.1:0-16058 GCA_024699735.1 Posidonia australis
AGAGTAAAATCCCATAAATCCATAAAGAAAGCGATCAGGCATAATCATGGAATACCAGAGAATCACTGAAAACAGAAATCGTAGTAAAAACATTTGGAGAAAGCCATGAAAACAGCATGCAAAAAGGACCCTCTGACCAGTCTGTGCAGCAGAGGCATGCGCCAGACTGGTGCTCTGGTTAAGTGCGCCAGTCTGGTGCGCCTGGAAGGTGCGCCAGTCTGGTGCACCCCAGGTTCTGGTTCAGACTGTTGCTGATCCAGAACCGGACCCAGAGCCGCCAGTGGTCAAAGATGATGTATGCAAGGTAGGTACGATGCAGATGACATGATTTAAGTACGGAGGACATGATGTGAGTGCATAAGATTAAGAAACATCATATAAATCATGCATTGCCAGTGAATATTCGTTGGCACATTCGTTCACAAGGGTAACAGCCCGGAAGATGGAAGGTCAGCAGCCAGAGCTGGGCGCCTGCTTGGTGAGCCAGTGATGTGCGCCTACTTGGTGCGCCTGGTTGGTGCGCCTAGTTGGTGCGCTTGCTTGGTGCGCCATCTTGGTGCGCCAACCCAGCTTAGATATTTTGATTGGGGCTCTGGCTAATGGGTTTGGAGCTCGGTTCAAGGGCTGATCACATCCAAAGAAACATAAGGATATTCATCTCTGGGTCACCTCAAAATCGGGGTGTCTACAATAGGATAGTAGCTGTCGGTTGCTAGTGCATATAGGAGGAGTCACGCTGCCATACATAAGGGATCCTTATGAGTGTTTAGTTTAGTTTTATTTTCTGTTGTTTACTAGTACTACTTCTACAGAGCGTACTTAAATCTAATTACATAATTAGTGTAATTGTAAGATAATTACTCAACAGGAAGAGAGGAACCTATGGAGTTGGTGGGTTGTCCTCCAATGGGTCGCAAGCAATGGCATTTCTCCAAGCTGAGGAAGCTCGGCAGCGACGGAGGATTGGATGGTGGTGCTGGAGGCTCGTGTTGGATAATGTAGTGTTAGGTTGCGTGGTTCAATGGCTATTTGGGTGTGGATGTTGATTTTCAATTGGAAATAAAGGAGAGTGTGGGTGGTCGGTGATAGCCAGTGGATGTGTGTATACGTCTCGACAAGCGGGGAGGCTCTGTCAAAGAATTCGGTGGTGTTCAGAGATGTGGAGGGAAATGCAGTTGATATAGAGCACCAAGAATCACATTGTGTTCATTTGGTGGTCGGAATGTGTTGGATGGTGGTTAGAATGGGTGGCTGAACGGTGGTGGTTTGCTCAGGGATGGTTGGTGCATGGAGCTAGGAATCCTAAGAGTCTAGTGATCCAAAAGGAAGAGCTCATTGGACGTGAGTTACTGTTTTATAGGAGGAAGAAGGCATGGGTGTTGTTGATGAAGTGAGATGACGATGAATGGTTTGGATTTAAAATCAACAGGAATGCATTGGAATTTGGGTGAGTATAGAGGGTAGAATGGCCTAGGGAACCCCAAGGAACACCCTTAGATTCACGGGAGCTAATGAGGAGAGTAGAATCAATGGTTCAAGTGGTTAAAAGACTAGATGAACCTCTGAATTTTGCTACTAAAATAGTGCTTTGCACCAGGAAAACGCGCTGGCAATATCCACCGATAAGATTAGCTGACTAAATCCCCTGACCAAATCCACTAACCAGGTTTGCTAACAATGTGCGCCTAAGCCATCATAGAATCTGCTGGCAAAGTTTTAGGCTAGTTTCTGGCTTCTAGGCCGCAAATGGGCCTAGGTTGATGGACTGGCTAGGGTTTGAGGCTAGTGTAGGGTTTAAGGGTTGGTTCTAGAGTGGTTTTGGAGTGTGAAATTGGCTTTGGTGTGGGGAAATGCCTTGTTGCCACTGGTACGCTCCTTTAGAGGAATCTGCCTGCGAGTGGCTGCCAAAGTGGGATGTCTATAAATGCCCCTCCCTGAGCGAGGTTGAGGGACAAAGGAAACTGAGACCGATGCTCAGGGTTGACAAAAGACACACCACTTGGTAGCCTGTGAGAAGATGGTGTTTACTGTTGACATTGAGTCATTCACTCAGTAGACACACCAAATGTAATGACCCATTACTAGAATGCAAATGCGGATGCTGAAGCAATGCTAAAAACATGATGATGGGATGTAGAAACAAGTGTGTAAATGATGTTAAAAACACAAATGTTGACAAGGACAGAATGCTAAAGCATAAAGGCCAATGTGAAAATGATGTTGGGGTGCGAATGCTAGTGCTAATGACGCATGCAAGTGTGAAAACACTATTGGAATGCGAATGCGTGTGTCATGTGCTGACGTGTGCGAGTGGGGGTACTAATATAGATGGCATATGCTAAATGCTGATGCTGGTGTGTGTGCTGAGCTCCGCTGGGGATATGCGTAACTCTACACAATGCTGATGCGAGTGTGTTAAATATGCAATATTAGTGTACTAATGCAGACATAATGCATGTGATGATGCAAGTGAGGTGGTGTGCATGGAGACGCATGCAGTGCAAAGCACGCAGTGCGTAATATGCCAAACCAAGCAGGCAGCGTCGAGGACGAATCACTAGTACTCAATGCTACAGGAGGCATGCTAAGCACACAATGTTGAGGGGATGAAGATGCAAATGAAGTGGTAATGGATGATGTGAGGGGGATGATTGTGATGTTGGGCACACAATGCTAGGGACACTGCATCGAGCAAGTAGTGTGGTAGAAAATTTACTGGCACTCAATGCTGCAGGAAGCACGCCAAGCACACAATACCAGTGGGATGATAAATGCAAGGTGGAATGTATGGTGTTGCATGCGGTGCAAAGCACGTAGTGCGAAACATGTCAAACCGAGCAGGCAATCCCGTGGACGAATCACTGGCACTCGATGCTATGGGAGGCATGTCAAGCACATGATGCCAATGAAATGATAATGCGAGTAAGATGATATGTATGGTGATGTATGTGGGATCGGACACGTAATACGAAACATACCAAACAGAGCAGGTAGTGCCGAGAACGAATCATTGGCATTCAATGCTACGAAGAGTATGCCAAGCATTTTGTGCAAGGTGTGATGTTAGACGTGAGTATGGTGCATGTGGGGTTATATGCACTGAATGCAATGAAATGTTGAGCATATGATGCGAAGCATGTCACATTGAGTAGGAAGAGCCAAGGACAAGTCACTGGCAAGAGGCACGCCAAGCACCATGTGCAAGGTGTGATGTTGGATGTAAGATGCTATGATGCTAACATGGGGATGTCCAAGCAGTGTTAACGCAATGCTTATGCAATGCAGTGATGCAATGTGATGACATGCGATGGGATGCAGTGACATGTGATGGTGTGTGATGAGATATTATGCTTATTAGGGGCGTCTATGCAATGAGACACAATGGAATGTTATGCTTATGTTGGGGCATGCAGTGATATGCAGAGAAATGCAATGGGACACGATGAAATGCAACACTGATGCAAGAGCACAATAAGTTGACAGACTCATTACTGAATAATTAGGACTATCAACCTGATGATAAATTAACAGACTTATTATCAAATAGTTAAAGCTATCAACCCGATGATAAGTTGACGGACTTATCACTGGATAGTTAGGGCTATTAGCCCCAATGATAAGTTGATGGACTTATCACCAAATAGTTAAGGCTATCAGTCCGATGATAAGTTGACAAACTTATCACCGAATAGTTAGGGTTGTTAGCCCTGATGATAAGTTGATGGACTTATCACCGAATAGTTAGGGCTATCAACCTGATGATAAGTTGATAGGCTTATCACCAGATAGTTAGGGCTATCAGCCCAATAATAAGAGAGGCAGGATGATACCAAAGGGCTGTCGAGATGCCCCTGGTATCGAAGGGATGGGCAATACAGGAAGGAAATAGAGGGCAACTTGTTAGACATCAGGGCAAAACAGATGCCTGACGATCAAAAGAAGGCACTAGGAACACCATGCTCAAGAATGTGGCAGAGGTCCAAGGACAATCCCATGGCAGTTAGGGTTGCCAACCCTAAAGAAGGGTGAAAAGATACCAAAGGGTAGCCAAGATGCCCCTGGTATCGAGGGGAAGGGCAATACAACAAGGAAACGGAGGGCAGCTCGTGAGGCATTAAGGCTAAATAGATGCCCCTAATATCAAGTTGAGCTACCACAAAAGATATCGAACATCACATGGGGTGTGCAATGGCCTCATAATAGGCATGTGAGGTGTTGCTGGGAAAGGCAAAGTGCAAACATGCAGATCATCACAGACCACCCACGTGCTGGGCTAATGGGACTGAACGAGGGCAGAAAGAGATGGAAAGGAAAGAAAAGGAAGCAAGGGGTCAAGCTGCGACTAAACGGCACTCTGGACCACCAAATAGGATGAGGTTAATAGAAGAGGAATGATGCTTGCTCTGTGCGGTACTATTTTGTTCTATTGCTTGTTCAACCGTTGTATTCTGATTATTTTGTGTTGGGATGTTCAATCATTGGGCATTCCTCAGTAGTGTTGATGGAATTTGACGGACTACGGGAGAGTTGTGCCAATGTTGCTGATTTTTTAAGTCTAAGTAGCCTATGCACTGACTAGTGCCATTGCGGTAGGTGCACTCTGATCAGAAAGCAGTTGAAATACCCTTGGATGAAAATGCTCAGTGATGACCTATAATGCGATGCAATATGCTAGCAGAAAGGTTATAGCAAGCAAAGTATTGACGATGATGATTATTAGGGTGGATTCTTTTATTGTAAGTAGGCGAGTTAGTTAAACAAAGATAATTATTATGGTCAGAGTAAGTATGAATTATTGATTGGGTGCAATGCTTTTTGTTTGTTTTTGGTTGTTTTGTATTTTTTTTTTCATTTTGTTTGCCCTCAGTTAGGTTGGAAAGCTACATGCCCATTGAAGGAGGAGGACACTCTCGACTCAGCTGGCCCTATACAGATTCACAAGCTGTGGGTGGCTCTCATGGGATGAATGGTGGCGTTCAAGGTTGCTATGTTGGGTGATGAGGTGGACCAAGCTCCGTGCCAAACTCTTCAAGGTCCTACACCTGTTTTTTGAGATCAGTGATTTTCTTTTGCTCCCTTATAAACGTAAGGTTTCACTTTATCCCTAGCTTGAGGGAATAAACACCAAGTCTGGGCTAGAGGCATTTGCTATAGGAGGGGGGGCTAGTCCCTCGAAGGTGCGGGCTGTCCAGGCACATACTCCGACTCCTCTTTAAGGCATGGTTGGGGTAGAGCTATGCCATACGTCTCTTGCTCTCTGGTTGATTTCTGTCTTCGCCTTCTGTCTTCTATTTCTTTTATGCCCATGCGGATGCATAGTTCATTTCTAGCTCCCTCGCTCAGTCTAACACTAGCATTTTATCTCCCTCTTGGAGGTACGGGATCCTTATGGAGTTCGGGCACTTCATCTAGCTCTAATGGATGGTGACTCCCTCACTAACTTGGTTGTCTTAGTAGTGCCAACTGAGAAAGGGCAATCCGATCAAGATACTGGCTAGCTTTTTGATTTTCGTCATCAGGTAGATAATTATAATGCAAGATGTTTATAATGGTTTTGATTTTTTGATTTTTGGGGTTTCTTGATTTTTTGATTTTTTGTATTTTCTAATTTTTGATTTTTTTTTTTTTTGTTTTTGATGCATGATGATGATGTAGGAGAAGATATTAAAAAGAAAACCGGGAAATGGATAGGGCTCTGATCCCTATTGCTAGCTACTTTATTGATGCCGCTTTATTCATGTTGACAGGGTCACTAGCTAATCTGGCAGTGCCGTTGGAAATGATGGCGACGGTTGGAACTGTGGATGGGTCTGTTAGGGCTGCTACTTATTGATGTCTTCCGTTAAAGTCCAAAGTACTGGTAGTCTCAATGCCACGTTGGCGCACACTAGGTGGGCCAACCCTAGCCCATGCTCCCTACAGAAGGGTCAAAAAAAGAGGGGGAGACAAACCAATAAGATTAGTAGGATTCATCAGGGAAACACTGGAAACAGGATGGGTAGGAGAAAGGAAGAAGACCCCTGAGTTTGCAACATCCTCAGAATCTGAAAGCTCAGGCGAGGACGCGTCAGGCTGATCCATGTGTGTCGGTGCAAGTGTGTGTATGTGTGTGGGTGTTTGTGTATGGACTGCCTCCTGTGTGGCAACGTTTATGACCTTCTAGTCAATCAGGTTCTGAACAACATCCAACAAAGTGATGTAGCAACCTGTCGAATGCCTGGCACGACGATCAAAGCTGCAATACACGTTCATATCATACCATTGAGGGATTGGATTCAGTAGCAGACAAGAGTTTGGGAGCCTCACAAATGACTCAACCTTGGGGAAGATGACGCTCAACAACTCCACGAGAGGAGTGTAATCCCCCTTTGGCGTGACAAGGTTGCTTTTGCCTAGGCTATTGTCCTTTGCCAAGCTAGTGCGATGTGCTGCATAGGCTCGACAGTGGAATGTTTATATGCAGTGTGTGGGGGACTAAATGCAAGTGCTAACTCATCTGAGTCAGACAGATTCTCTACATCGGTAGGCTCTACAGGAGCTTGGACGTATGCAACAGTTGCCTTATTGGAGTAGCCGATGTTGGTGATGTTGTTGCTATTGTGGCCATTGCAGCAGGTGGTTACCTACTTGACGAATGCAGAGAGCACAAGGAAATTTCCACTTCGTAGTGAGAATTCCACATGATCGTCGACCCGAATCAAGGATGCAAAGGATGTGATGGGTTAAAAGTCAAGTAGAGCCCCTATCACTGGTTGCACTCTGTGACCATGCCGGTGGAATCCTGCACGGCTCTCCCCTACCGAGTGCGGGGAAGCACTCGAGGAGACCCGATATGGTCATGGTGAAGATGGTGAATCCGGACAAGAAGACTAGACTCGGAGACACCAAAGGAAGATAAGAAAGGATAAGGAAAGGAGTCGCCACCTAGTCTTTTAATGGAAAGACGAGGAAAACCAAACACACAGGAAAACCATGAAGCAAACAAGATGCCAAAAAACTTGTGTGCTCCATGGCTATTGGATATAATGCACAATGAATGTTGGCCAGAGAAAGGGTAAGGATTCTGGTTAGGCATAGGGAAGGGGTTAGGCACCCCCATGCGCCCGAGAAACTCGGTCTTTCTAGGTTACCTACTTGCCAATGGTCTAATGGGTGTGTGCTTGCTTATTCTGAATGCTCATGCTAATGATGACTGAAAATATGCCAAATCAAAGAGAAAAATGAAATAAAGGGAAAAGTTAATCTGAGGGTCAAATGTAGGCATTGAGAATACTGCTTTACTGTACGCCCTTGAGCGATGAGGAAAATCGTGAAAATCGAGAAATTATCGGAAAGCGTTTCGCGAATTAGCAGAAATAGGGATAAATCAAAGAAAATCAAAAAGGAGAAAATAATCCTCATTTCGGGACCATGTCGGCTTTGATAAGTCTTTTACTGTATGCCCTCGGGCGATGGAAAGCCAAAACAAATCTAAAGATGCAAAAATCGGAAAGAATCTGGGAGACAGCGAGAAAACCAAGCTCGAAAAGAGTTGGAGAAGCGTGCGTAAAGTAAAGAAGAAAAGGCAAGACAATTGCATGAAAAAGTGCGACAAAATGTGCAAAATGCATGTGTGAGTGTAAAATAAGAATTCCAGGGGCCTTTGCGCAAAAACCCAAATTCTGAAAAAAAATTGAAATTCTAAAGCCCAAATCATCAAAAATACATTCTATGAACCTACTGAGAAATCTGGGGTCAAATGTCTAAGTATGTACATGTCTAGCCAAATTGGTGTTTCCTAGGGGTTAGAATGCAATTCCGCCACTAAAACATGCATTTAAAGCAATTCAGGGTAAAATATGCAAGAAAAAGGATCCATGAAAGTTTAGGGGCAAAACAGTAAATTTAACCTAGAAAATAGTCATTCAGTGTGAAATCTATAATGTGTGGGGGCTAAAATGCAATTTACCCAGAAAACAATGTATTCAGAAGATTTCAGAGAAGTTCAGGGGCTAAAATGCAAATTAACCAAAGAAAATATGCATTCATAGGAGTTTTAGAAGAATACAGGGGCTAAAATGTAATTTACCCAAAGAAAAATGCATTCTGAAAGGTTTTAGAAATGTTCAGGGTATTTTACGCAAAACTATTGGATTAAAATGTATGAAAAGAAACTCTAGGGGTTTTTTGTTAAACTTTTAAACATGGAAAACATTATTTTTAATGTTCAGGGAGCATAATGCAATATTTTCAGTTAAAACTTTATTCAAACGAATTAAGAAAAATGAGCTAGGACCTAAGTGTAAGAAAAGGACCTATTTGTAATAAAAAAAGGACCTAAATGCAATAGATGAAAAGTTTCAAAATTTTATTTAAAGGAAAAAGGTTTTAAATTGTTTTTAAAAGAAAAGGCAGCGGCGGCGGTCAGCGATGGAGCTCCGCCATCGACGACCGCCACAGAGGCAATCAGAGGCTTTCCCGTGGTCTGATCTGAGAATAGACCCCATGGGAAGCAAGAAGAAGAGGAGGGGAGAAGATCCAACGGCTTGGATCGAGGTCTAACGATGGGAGTGGGCCTCCCACCTACCTCGCCATCGAGGCACTCCAGCGACGACGTTGGGGAAGAGGAGAGCTCCAGGAGGGTCATGGCGCGACGCTCAGGGATCCAGGAGGCTTGGAGGCAATGAGAAGAGTCCTTCCCCTCTTCCCGAAGTGAGAATGGGGCACTTCATCCATCCTCGAACCAAGCTCGCTGTCGATGCGATTCTTCTCCGGCAATCTCGACTGCGACGGCTGTCTAGGGCATGTGGCGTGGATCTGAAGGCTCGTCCAGGCTCAGGAGTGGATAAGCAGGAGGGAGGTCTAGGGAAGAAGATCCAGGGCAATGGGGCTCGAATCAACTAGTGGATTCGTGCCCCACCTAGGCCACCGGAAAATCACTATGGCGAGGCCTGGGAGCTCAATTCCAACTAGAGGATACCTCTGTCTCTACTGGAATCAAACTAGGAAGATAGGAGGAGACCTAGGAGAGTATTTCTAACAATAATTGAGGCTAGAGAAGAGCGTACCTTGTCTGGCTGTGGCGTGGGTGATCAGAGCTTGCTGAGGAAGGCGCTAGGGTAGGCTGGAGCGCTCTGAGCAGCACGGCGGAGTAATGTTGAGCTTTGGGATCTCTCCCTCTCCCTCCCTCTTTTTTTTTCAATTCCTCTCCATTCACCTCCTTTTATAGGTGAGGTCCCTGGCTGCCGTAACAACCCACCACCACTTCTAACAGAACCCAACGACACCTAACTATCTAACCAACTTCCCAACAGACTAACAATCCCTAACAAACTAGCGACCTAACAACCTGCTGTTCTCCATGCTCCACCCTGTCCCCTTGCTTGCCGACAAAGATCAACGGCAGTCCAGGCTCACGACGACGTGTCTGGTCGCTCTAGTTCGAGCATCAAGTTGCGGGAAATGGCTGCAGTGATTGCTGGGCTCATGCAGAAGCTAGTTAAAGGATGGGTTGCTGGTGGTGTTGGCTGGATTCGTGAAAAGAGAGGGGCGAAGGAATGGGTGTTGGGTTGGAAGAAGGAGAAGAAAATGGGTTGAGGAGTTGTGTGGGCTTTTGTGGGCCCAAATGGGCTCGATGGGCCTAAGTAGGCTTCCATGGGCCTTGATGGACCTATGTGGGCTTTGTGGGCTTTCATGGGTTTTAGTGGGCTTCATGGGCCTTGATGGGCTTTGGTGGATTCAATGGGGTTTGCGCATGTCCAGTGTGGCTGCATGGTGAGCCTAAAAAGTTCGCCTATCTGGTGCGCGAGAGATGTGCTCCTACATGGCCTCGAACCATGGCTCAGACCATTTGTTGTTGGGTTTGGTGTCTTTGGCTTTGGGACAAAACCAAGGTTTGAGCTCACTTGTGATCAAAAGCCCAACCACCATACTTTATCCTGCAAGCCTGCAAAATTGCAAAATTGGGGTGTCTATAGATGCCCCTCCCTGAGCGAGATCGGAGGACGAGTGGGACAAAGATCGATGCTCAGGGTTGACAAAGACACCCCGCTAGAAGGCGTAAGTAACAGTCAGTTAATGGTCATCAGCTACCAGTCGATGAAAGCACTAGAGGTCCCGTTGCCATAGCCGAAGCCAAACAGAGAAAACAATACAAATGACCAAATGTTGATAAGTTGACGACCAATCAGCTCCTAAAAGACATGACTAGTTATCATACTTGTCGAAAAAGCGCCGAACAAGACTCACGGTGCTTGCCGACCGAAAACTGACTGGTAACGGAAATCATCTGGGTAGTTCGGGCTACCAACCCAATGGAGGGATGGAACACGGAGAGTGGGGAATTCATCGGGCATCACAAGGATTGCCTGGGTAGTTCGGGATACCAGCCAAAAGGAAGGAGACAAACAGTTTGCTTTGATTTCGTCCATTAGGAGCGGCACTCAAAACAAAAAGCACCAAGGTTCGTCCAGATGGACTGAACTAGGGAAGGGAACATCTATACTACATCCGGTAGTGTAGACAGTAGAAAAGGAGAGGCCTTGATTCTGTCCATCCGGATAGGAATTCGAAGGCGAAAGGGTTCTGAGGTTCATCCGTCCAGATTGAACCAGGGAAAGGGACATCTAGACTCCGTTTGGTAGTCTAGAAAAGAAAAGGAGATGCCTTGAATCCGTCTCTCTGGATAGGAATTCGAAGGCGAAAAGGGTTCCGAGGCTCGTCCATCCAGATCGAACCAGGGAAAGCAACGTCTAGACTCCATCTGGTAGTCTTGAAAAGAAGAGGTGGTGCATTGAATCCATCCGTCTGGATAGGAATTCGAAGGCGAAAGGGGTGTTCCGCCCTGTCTGGCATAGAAGCTGTGAAGACTTCATTCGTCCAAGTCTGGGCAATAAAGCGAGATACTTGACTATTATCTGGGTGGTCCCCAGCGCCAAGCCAATAGGTAGAAGAAAGTAGAATCCTGCACCAGTCATGGGCGTGCTGTGGCGATGGTGACTTCTGTTCCGCATCAACCATAATCAATCAAACAAACAAGCTAGAAATGTTCTGATGAATTTTATTATCAGAGTCATTGGAATGATTACATGTATTTCAATTTGCAAAGAACCAGTAACATGACATGAACGCTAAGAATCTACGTCATCTCTGGATCTTTTGGAGCCCAAGGCTTTGCAAAGAGCGTACGGCTCGGGGCGGAGCTACAGATTGGCCAGGTCTCTTCGACTTCGGCTTCATAATCTGCTGTGCAACTCTTCCCTTCTATGATTGTAAGATCCCTCGAACGTACGGAGCCACTGAGCAGACGAGATAGCTCGTTAGTCATAGTGTAGGAGCCCAGGGGGTATTCTTGGAACCGCTAGCATTTTCCCCTGGACAAAAGAATCCTGCTGGTAACCAAACTGTCACATCACACGCATTGGATGGTATTCCACTCCACCAATCAACCCTAGTAGGATGATAAGTCGCATGTCGACTGTGTTGAAGAAGGCCTCAAAGTTATGAGAAGCTGAAGGAATAATGCGCCAGATGATTTTCTGTTCTGTCAAGCTTTCTAAACGCTCGTACTCCTTCTGAACTGAGGTGAGTGTGCACGCATGGCCAATTTGACAGTAGGATTCAAAGGCTGATCATTGCGGGCGTATGAATTCTACACCCAGATGTGCAGCCAACCATACTTATACAAAAGCTTCACAGCCATAAAAGTGCTGGCAGCGTCGCAGTGATCGGTCTAGAGCCCGGTGAGTTTCTGCCAGGATGATTAGGGCTAAGTCTATCTGTCGGGTGACAACCGCCAAAGCAATCTCAGCGACTTCAATGTTTACAACCATCCGGCCATGGCCAAAAATCAACTCTCCTAGGAAGCGGACAACAAAACCTTTCAACCAAAGCTCGTCACCTAGGGAGGCGCACATTTCGGCTACTTTGTCAAAGTAGGCTAATTGCAGCATAGGAGAATGTCTGTCTGAACAGATGAGCTGACGACCACAATCACTGGTTGATAGGCAAGTTAGCTCACTCAAGACTGAAGAATACCTGTCGCACCGCATAAAGACGGTGGATCCCAGGAACTTCTGTAGACAACATATTCTATGGACCTCTTCTAAGGTTGGAGTCAGTTCGATTCTCCCAAAGCGGAAAACATGATGAGCCGGTTTCTAGAATTGGGCTACTGCACACAGAAAGTATCAGAAAACCTCCACCTTCACGATATCTAGCAGCTTCAAAGAGATTCCCCAAATCCGCAGCTTGTCACGATCACTTCTAGTCAACTGCTTGATCCACTCTTGGAGCACTTCTGAGCAGTGTGTGGGTACCACCATCGTAGGGAAACCCATGATCTGTAAGGCACTTTAGCTTTTCTTGGCCCGAGTCTCCTTAGAAAGGGCAAACGATCTCCTGCCAGACATGCTCAAAACACTATTTTAGAAACAGATCTCAACTTTGCTTCGTTCAACAGCACTTAGCAAAATCAAAGCAGACAGATAAAAGATACAGCGCAATGGACAGAGAGTTGTTGGACAGACTAAATCTTGTGCACAACTTTAAGGGAAAACCCTGATTTCAACTGGTTCTGACTAGGTACCCAAGTAATGAGATGTGGCCATCAAACTTGGAAGATCAGGATTATCTGATGATTGAGCCCCACAGCAGATTACTGGGGTCCTCGACCAACAGGGCAGCTGACATGCCCCTGGTCAAGTGTTGGCTTAAAGCGTCTAACCATAGGACAGCTGACATGCCCCTGGCCTGACATGGACGACTCTTGACCAAAGAGAGTAGCTTACATGCCCCTGGTCGAGTACTGGCTCAGTGTGTCTAACCATAGGACAACAGACATGCCCCTGGTTTGACATAAGTGGCCCTAACCAACGAGAGCAACTTACATGCCCCTGCTTTAGGCGATGTCCTCCTGATTCTCTTAGACTGAAAGTCATTGTCAGATTCCAACTAAGAGAACCGGATGGTACTCTGTGACGTTTTTAGGATGATATTTGCGGAAAGAAATGCATGCATGCTGAATGATTTGTGGGATCTTATTAGTGCCCTCGGCATTGGGATGCTTACTACCAGTACAAGGGAACGGCAACTCCAAACCTTACTAGACTCTATCCAAGCCCCTAGTTTTTGGGTGGCTCTCTAGAAACGGGTCACTGTGTCTTGGGCTCCGTTCCAAACCCCACTGGACCATACCACTGCTTTTTTATTTTATTCATTCTTTATTCTTTTTCTCTTATGGGCATGTGGGTTCACCTTATCCCTGGCTTGGAGGTAATAAGTACCTCGTCTATGGTGGGGAGCTGCTGGTGTTTAAAGTGTTGACTAGGCTCTTTTGTAACATGTCTTCCAGGTATTCACTTCGACTCCTCTCCTAGATAAATTGGAAGGACAGAGCTACCTGCCATGCCTCCCTCTTTAGGGCCGACTTCTATCTGCGACTTCTATCTTCTTATTCTTTTACGCCCTTTTTCAGATATATTTTTTGTTTTATTTCTCGCGCTCTCACTCTCACCCCTAACATTTTATCTCTCTCTGGTAGGTGTAGGGTCCCTGTGAAGTTTGGATACCTTGCCCAATTCACAAGGAAAGGTGGCTCCCTCACTCTCTCGGTTCCTGAATAGTATCTACCTGAGGAGGTGCTACACATTCCCCACATTGGCAAGCTTATTCCGCCTATCATCATTGGGCTAAGATCCATGCACGTGATGATGAAAACAAATGTCAGCCTATATGTGTGTATACTGAATGAGGGTTAGTATGTGCTATGATGCAGAGCTACATGGATGTAAGAAGATCATGATCTCATGTATGCATGAAGGAAATTGTTAGTGTCGCAGAGTAAGGACATACTGTTTATGATCACTGATAGTACTTTTTTAGGTAGCATGAATTAACTTGCTCTGATTGTTCGATGCAGTCCATGTCCTCGAGGATAATAACCCCTCTCGAATAGACTTGCTTGACCACGAATGGTCCACGCCAGTTGGGCCTGAACTTGCCATGACTATCAAGGAGATGTATTGCTCTCAAGACCAGATCCCCTAGCAAAAAGCTTCTTGGTCGAACCTTCTTTTGATAGGCTTTGACCATGTGCTTCTGATAGCATTGTGCGTGATGCATAGCTTGCAGTCGATGCTCGTCTATCAAGTTCAATTGAACGAGGCGGTCCTCAATCCACTCTGCCTCCTCTAGTTCTGCTTCTTTCAGGACTCTGAGCGATGGTATCTCCACTTCTATTGGTAGGACTTCCTCTATACTATACATTAGAGAATATGGAGTCGCTCTTGTTGAGGTTCGGACTGATGTTCTGTAAGTCCACGAGCATATGGGAGCTTGTCATGCCAGTCCTTATGTGTCTCCGCCATCTTTTTAAGAATCTTAGTTAGATTCTTATTGGCGGATTCTACTGCACCGTTCATCTGCGGACGGTACGGGGAGGACTTGTGATGCCTGATATGGAACTCCTGAAGGAAATCCTCAACCTTTTTGGCTGTGAAATTTGTCCCATTATCGGAAATGATGGCATGCGGGACGCCGTACCGGGTAATGATGTTGTTCTTGATGAACTTCTCTGTCACGAAGGCAGTCACTGTTTTGTAAGAAGCTGCCTCCACCCATTTTTTAAAATAATCAATTGCTACCAAGATGTACTGATGTTCATTAGAAGCTGCTGGGTGGATAGCTCCGATGATGTCTATTGCCCATGTAGAGAAAGGCTAGGGTGATGACATGCTGTGAAGCTGCTGTGGTGGCGCATGAATAAAATTGCCATGGACTTGACAATTATGACATCTTCGCACAAACTGGCAACAATCTGTCTCCATGGTTGAACAGAAATAACCTTGTAACATTATTTTCTTGGCCAATAATACCCCATTCATGTGAGGCCTGCATGTCCTAGCATGCACTTGCAACATAACTGTATCAGCCTCCTTTTTATCAAGACAGCGCAGAAGCATTAGATTGTAAGACCTTTTCTATAAGTGGCCCGCTCCGAGCACATATTTTGAGGCCAGTCGGACCATGGTCTTTCTGTTTGCCGCCGATGCGTCTGGATTGTGATTCCCAGTTTCCAGGTAAGCTTTGAAGTCATGATACCAAGGGAGCTCTACTGTGGAATCCACTTCTTCTATGCTCATGTAGTGTGCCGGTTGGTTCGTGCAGGCTACTGACACCTTTACTATGTCATCCTCTGGTATGGACAACCAGGATGCAAGAGTGGTTAGTGCATCTGCGTAAGCATTCTTGGCCCTGTTCATAAAGGAAAAGCGTATCTCTTCAAACTTGGCCATCAACTGTAAAAGATGATTGTGGTATGGAACCAATTTCAGATCTTTGGTTCTCCAATTGCCATTTACTTGAGAAATAACCAACATGGCATCACCATGCACATGTAATTTCTGTGCACCATGCTCTAATGCTGCCTGCAAGTTGAGAATACATGCCTCGTACTCTGCCACATTATTGGTGCACACAAAGATCAACTTTCGAGCAAGTGGGATCATCTGTCCATGAGGAGTTTCCAACACTGCACCGATACCCATGCCTCTCCTGTTAACTGCGCCATCAAAGTAGAGCTACCACTGACCTTTATCTCGAGGGACTACCTGCTCCTCTTCTTCCATGGCGAACAATATATCCCCATTAGGAAACTGAGTTTGTAGGGGTTGGTACTCTAGCAATGGTAAGTCTGCTAAGTGATCTGCCACGACCTATCCCTTCATCGACTTCTGAGTGACAAAGGTGATGTCAAACTGAGATAACAACACTTGCAACTTGACACATCTAACCACCAGTGCTGGCTTCTGAAATAGGTATTTCATTGGATCATGTCGGCACAGTAATAAAAATGGATATGCCATCATATAGTACCTTAAACGCTATGTGGCCCAGACTAGGGATAAGCAAACTTTCTCCATTGCGGTGTATTTAACTTTGCAATCTGTAGACACCCCGATTTTGAGGTGACCCAGGAATGAGTGTCCCTATGTTGCTTTGGATGCGATCAGCCTTTAAACCGAGCCCCTAACCCATTAGCAAGCCAAAGTCCAGAATGTTTTTGAGGTGGGTAGGCGCAC
>JAMKQA010022929.1:0-10679 GCA_024699735.1 Posidonia australis
ATTTCGTAGACTTGTCTTTGTTGTTTTTTGCATGATTTTTCGTGTATATGGTTTTCCTTGTCTTCCATAATAGATTAGGTGGCGACTCCTTTTATTTTTGCTTTTTCGACGTGATTTTGCCGACCGATTTCGCATTCTTTTGCGGAATCCCCTCACCGGCATGGTTACACTACCAATCCAGTTGCAGTATGGGATTCAGCGAGAGCAGATTCAGCAATAGGAGCTTCAGAACAGTGGTCAGTTTTGAAGGGATTACAGCCAGAGCCAGTACCTGAGGTGTTAAGGACTACCAACGCATATTATGTGGATTTTGCTTCCGATGGAGAGGAAGGAGATGCCGTGGTAGCTCAGGTGGATAACATGCTCAGTGACTTAGAGGTCCTATTTCAGGAGCAGTTATCGGTACTGGCCGAAGAAGTGCAAGATGAACTCAGGTGCAAGAAAGGGAAGGCGGTAATGATCGATGACACAGAGGAACAGATAGTTGCACCAGGTCAGTCTGCAATCATGACCCTGGAAGAGAATAAGTTTTTGAATGCTAGATCAGAGGAGTTTATCTCCAATCAGCCGGGAGGCAGGTCTAGGTGGTACTATCAGACCTAGCCCCACGTGAGAAGTGGGGTCCAAAAAAAAAAAAAATCCTGAGCTAGGCTCAGGAGGGAACTCAGGCGGCAGCACTCACATCAGTTAGACAAAGGACAGCTGCCCACCTGTTGCACATGCTGTACAAAGACAACATGATAGTAAGAGCTTTTGTTTATCAATGGTAGAACAATTAGGCGCAAGTTTGGGAATATCGGAGCCAGAAATCATTAGTGGTGCATACAGGAAAACTAGGGTTACAGTGACCATTCTGAAGCACCACCAAGGACAGAATGTGGAAGAAGTATGCACCTTTGAAGACACGGATCCATCGTGCTAGCAAGAGGTCCTTCCTGAACTCATTGCATACGGAGAAGAAAATGGTGCAGAAGTGGAAGAGGAAAGTCACGATGCACCGGAATTCCAGCCTTACGATGATGATCCCGAAGGCCCGAACCTGCATGTAGAAGAAGAGACAGAGACTGTGAATATCAGCACAGATGAAGATGTCAGAGAAGTGCGGATAAGTGCCAGACTCACAGCACAGGCCAGAGCAGAACTTGTTGAGCTTCTCCGGGAATATGCAGATATTTTTGCTTGGAGTTATGACGACATGGTTGGGCTAGATGTTGAGGTAGTGATGCATACTTTACCGCTTAAGCTTGATGTCAAGCTAGTCAAACAGAAATTACGCAGATGGCGACCACAGTGGCTCCTGAAATTGAAGGAGGAAATAATGAAGCAGCACAAAGTTAACTTCCTGAAGGTCGTCCTGTACCCGAAATGGTTAGCAAATGTGGTTCTGGTACCCAAGAAGGATGGTCGGGTCCGAATGTGTATCGATTACAGAGACCTGAATAAAGCCAACCCAAAGGATGATTTTCCACTCCCACACATCGATGTATTGGTAGACAATACTGCAGGATACAAGATGTTGTCATTCATGGATGGATTCTCAGGATATAATCAAATCTGGATGGCAGAAGAAGACATGGAGAAAACGTCCTTTATTACCCCATGGGGAGTGTTTTGCTACAGAGTTATGTCGTTTGGGCTCAAGAATGCCAGGGCCACATATCAGAGGGCAATGACAACTTTATTCCACTTTCTCATGCATCAAGACATCGAGGTCTACGCGGATGATATGATTGATAAGTTAAAAGAACCTGAAGAACATATTGCTTGTTTGAGAAAGCTTTTTAACCGCTTGCGAAAGTACAAGCTGCGGTTGAACCCCAACAAGTGCGTATTCAGTGTGTCATCTGGTAAATTGCTCGGATACATCATCAACCAAAGGGGAATCAAGGTAGATCCAAGCAAGGCCAAAGCCATCATTGAGATGCCTCCCCCTACAACAGAGAAAGAAGTCCGAGGGTTGTTGGGACGGTTGCAGTATATCAGCCGATTCATTGCCCAGTTGACACCCATCTGCAAGCCAATCTTCAAGTGGTAGGTGCTTTTATCTCAGTTCGACATCACTTTTGTCACTCAGAAGTCGATGAAGGGACAAGCCATGGCCGATCACTTAGCAGACTTACCATTGCCAGAATACCAACCCCTGCAGACTCAGTTCCCTGATGAGGATATATTGTTTGCCATGGAGGAGGAAGAGCCGACAATCCCTCGAGATAAAGATCAGTGGCAACTCTACTTTGATGGCGCAGTTAACAGGAGGGCATGGGTATCGATGCAGTGCTGGAAACTCCGCATGGACAGATGATCCCGCTTGCTCAAAAGCTAACCTTTGTATGCACCAATAATGTGGCAGAGTACGAGGCATGTATCCTTGGCCTTCGAGTAGCATTAGAACATGGTGCACAGAGATTACATGTGCATGGGGATGCCATGTTAGTTATCTCTCAAGTTAATGGCAATTGGAGAACCAAAGACCTGAAATTAGTTCCATATCATAATCATCTTTTGAAGCTGATGGCCAAGTTTGAGGAGATACGATTTTCTTTTATGAACAGAGCCAAGAATGCTTATGCAGATGCATTGGCCACTCTTGCATCCTGGTTGTCCATACCAGAGGATGATATGGTGAAAGTGTCGGTAACCTGCACAGACCAATCGACACACTGCATGAGTATAGAAGAAGTAGATTTTACAGTAGAGCTTCCCTGATATCATGACATCAGAGCTTATCTGGAAACTGGGAATCATCATTCGGATGCATCAGCGGCAGATAGAAAAACCATGGTCCGACTGGCCTCAAAGTATGTGCTCGGTGCAGGCCACCTATACAGGCGGTCTTATAATCAGATGCTCCTGCGCTGTCTTAATAAAAAGGAGGCCGATACAGTAATGTTACAAGTGCACGCTGGGACATGCGGGCCTCACATGAATGGGGTATTATTGGCCAAGAAAATAATGTTACAAGGTTATTTCTGGTCAACCATGGAGACAGACTGTTGCCAGTTTATGCGAAGATATCATAACTGTCAAGTCCATGGCAACTTTATTCATGCACCTCCACAACATGTCATCACCCTAGCCTTTCTCTACATGGGGAATAGACGTCATCGGAGCCATCCACCCGACAGCCTCCAATGGACATCAGTACATCTTAGTAGCCATTGATTATTTTACAAAATGGGTGGAGGCAGCCTCCTACAAGATAGTTACCGCCATTGTGACAGAGAAGTTCATCAAGAACAACATTATCACCCGGTATAGGGTCCCACATTCCATCATTTCCGATAATGGGATAAATTTCACAACCAAAAAGTTTGAGGATTTCCTACAGGAGTTCCATATCAGGCATCACAAGTCCTCCCTATACCGACCTCAGATGAACGGTGCAGTAGAATCCGCCAATAAGAATCTAACTAAGACTCTTAAAAAGATGGCGAAGACACATAAGGACTAGCATGACAAGCTCCCATATGCTCTGTGGGCTTATAGAACATCAATCAGGACCTCAACAGGAGCGACTCCATATTCTCTGGTATATGGTATGGAAGCAGTTCTACTAATAGAAGTGGAGATACCCTCGCTCAGAGTCCTGAAAGAAGCAGAACTGGAAGAGGCAGAGTGGATTGAGGACTGCCTCACTCAGCTAAACATGATAGATGAGCATCGACTGCAAGCCATGCATCATGCACAATACTATCAAAAGCGCATGGCCAAATCTTATCAGAAAAAGGTCCGACCAAAAAGCTTTTTGCTAGAGGACCTTGTCTTACGAGCAATACACCTCCCTGATAGTCATGGCAAGTTCAGTCCCAATTGGCGCGGACCATTTGTTGTCAAGCAAGTATATTCCGGAGGGACTGTCATCCTTGAGGACATGGATTGCATCGAACAGTCAGAGCTAGTTAATTCATGCTACTTGAAAAAGTACTATCAGTGATCATAAATAGTGTGTCCTCACTTTGCGACACCAACACTTTCCTCCATGCATGCATAAATCCATGCTCTTCCTACATCCATGTAGCTCTGCATCACAACACATACTAATTCTCATACAGTATATGCATATATAGGGCGTAGTTTGCTTGCATCAGTACATGCAGGGATCTTAGTCTGATGATGATAAGCGGAATAAGCCGGCCAATGTTGGGAATGTGTAGCACCTCCTCAGGTAGATACTATTCAGGAACCTAGGGTGTGAGGGAGCCACCTTTCATTGTGAATTGGGCGAAGTATTCAAGCTCTTCAGGGACCCAACACCTCCCAAAGGAAGACAAAATGCTAGGGGTGAGAATGAGAGCGTTAGAAATGAAATAAAAAATATATATATTTGTGAAAGAGCACAAAAGAATAAAAAGACAGAAGTCGCAGGTAGAAGTCAGCCCTAAAGAGAGAGGCGTGACGGGTAGCTCTGTCCCTCTAGTTTATCTTGGAGAGGAGTCGGAGTGAGTACCTGGGAGACGTGTTCCAAAAGGGCCTAGCCAACCCTTTAAACAATCAGTAGCTCCCCACTATAGACCAGGTACCTATTACCTCCAAGCCAGGGATAGGGTGAACTCACACGCCTATGAGGGAGAAAGAATAAAGAATAAGTAAAACAAAAAAGCAGGGGTATGGTCCAGTGAGCTTTGGAATGGAGCCCAAAACACAGTGACCCATTTCCAGAGAGCCACCCAACAACTAGGGGCTTGGATAGAGTCTCTTGAGGTCTGGAGTTGCCATTCCTTTGTACTTGGCAATAGGCATCCCAATGCTGAGGGCACCAATAAGATCCAACAAATCATTTAGCATGCATACATTTCTTCCTATAAACATCATCCTAATAAACGTCATAGAGTGTTACTTGGCTCTCTTATCTTGAATGTGATAGCGACTTTCAATTCGAGAGAATCAAGAGGACATCGCCTAAACCAGGGGCATGTAAGCTACTCTTGTTAGTTTAGGGCCATTTATGTCAAACCAGGGGCATGTCAGCTGCCCTATAGTTAGACACACTGAGCCAGTACTCGACCAGGGTCATGTAAGCTACTCTGTTTGGTTAAGAGTCATCCATGTCAACCAGGGGCATGTCAGCGGTCCTATGGTTAGACGCTTTGAGCTAACGCTCGACTAGGGGCATGTCAGCTGCTCTATAGGTCGAAGATTCTAGTAATCGGTTGGGAGGTGCAGTCATCAAACAATCTCAGTTCCCTAGATTTGCTGGTCATATCTCATTACTTGGGTACCTGGTTAAAACCAGTTGGGTAACCAGGACCTTCCCTCAGGGCTGTGCACAAGATTTAGTTTATTCAGCAACTCCTATTCGGTTAGCTGCAGTCTTCAGTTTTGGGCCAATTTCTCTAATCCTGACAATTCTATTTCAGCTTTTATCTGTCTGCTTTGATTCTGCTAAGTGCTGTTGAACGAAGTAAAGTGGAAATCTATTTCTAAAGAATAATGTTTTGAACATGTCCTACAGGAGATAGTTTACCCGTTCTGAGGAGTCTCGAGCCAAGAAAGCTGAGGTGCCTTACAGATCATGGGTTACCCTACAATGGTTGTGCCCACACAGTGCTCAGATGTTCTCCACGCTTAGATCAAATAGTTAACTGAAAGTGATCGTGACAAGCTACGGATTTAGCGAATCTCTTCAAAGCTTCTGGATATCGCAAAGGTGAAGGTTTTCGATACTTTCTGTGTGCGGCAGCCCGATTTTGGAAACCAGCTCATCATGTTTTTCGCTTTGGGAGAATTGAATTGACTCCAACCTTGGAAGAGGTCCACAGAATATGTTATCTACAGAAGTTCCTAAGACCCACCGTCTTTATGCGGCGCGACGGGTATTCTTTTGTCTTGAGTGAGCTAACTGGCCTGTCAACCAGTGATTGTGGTTGTCAGCTCATTTGTACAGACGGATTCTCTCCCATGCTGAAACTAGCTTACTTTGGCAAAGTAGTTGGAATGCGTGCCTCCCTAGGTGATGATCTATGGCTGAAAAGCTTTGTTGTCTGCTTCCTGGGAGAGCTGATTTTCAGTCATGGTCGGATGGTGGTGAATATTGAAGTCACTGAGATGGCTTTGGCAGTTGTCACCCGACAGATAGATCTGGCTCCGGTCATCCTGGAAGGAACTTATTGGGTGCTGGACTGATCGCTGCGCCGCTGCTGGCATTTTTATGGCTGTGGAGTTTTTGTACAGGTATGTATGGCTACACATCTGGGTGTAGCAGTCTTGCGCCCGCAACGATCATCCTTTGAATCCTACTGTCAAAGTGGCCATGCGTGCACGCTCACCTCAGTTCAGATGGAATACAAGCATTTAGAAAGCTTGACAGAACAAAAAATCATCTAGCACATTATTCCCTCGGCTTCTCATGACTTTGAGGCTTTCTTCAATGCAGCTGACATGTGGCTTATTGTCCTGCAAGTTTGACTGGTGGAGTGGAATATCACCTAATCCGTGTGATGAGGCAGTTCGGTTACCATCAAGATTCTTTCGTTCAGGGGCGAATGCTAGCACGATTCCAGAAATACCGATTGAGCTCCTACACTATGACTAAAAAGTTATCTCGCTTGCTCAGTGGTTCCATGCAATCAAAAGATCTTGCAGTCTTAGAGGGGAAGAGTTGCACAGTAGATTATGAAGCTGAAGTGGAAGAGACCTGGCCAATCTGTAGCGCCGCCTCGAGCCAGATGCTTTTTGCCAAAACCTTGGGCTCCAAGAGAACCAGAGATGATGTAGATTCCTAACATTCATGTCATGTTACTGGTTCTTTGTAAGTTGAAGTACATGTAAACATTCCATTGACTTTGATATTAAAATTCTTCAGAACATTTCTGGCCAACTTGATTGATTGATCATGGTTGATGCGGAACGAAGATCGTCACCCTGACAACATGTGTAAGACTAGTGCCAGACTCTACTTTCTTCTGCCTGTCGGCTTGGCACTGGGGACCACCCAGATAATAGCCGAGTATCTCGTTTTGTTGCCCTAATCTAGATGAAGGAAGTCTTCACAACTTCTATGCCAGAAAAGGGTGGCATTTCCTTTTACATTTTAGATTTTCCTATCCACGGTTCGTTCCAATGGGACGGATCCTGGTGTTTCTTTACATTTGAATTTTCCCATCCACGGTTCGTTCCAATGGGACGGATCCTGGTGTTCTTTTACATTTGAGATTTTCCTATCCATGGTTCGTTCCAATGGGACGGATTCTGGTGTTCCTTTACATTTGAGATTTTCCTATCCACGGTTCGTTCCAATGGGACGGATCCTGGTGTTCATTTTACATTTGAATTTTCCTATCCATGGTTCGTTCCAATGGGACGGATCCTGGTGTTCCTTTTACATTTGAGATTTTCCCATCCACGGTTCGTTCCAATGGGACGGATCTTGGTGTTCCCTTTTACATTTGAGTTTTTCCCATCCATGGTTCGTTCCAATGGGACGGATCCTGGTGTTCTTTTACATTTGAGATTTTCCTATCCACGGTTCGTTCCAATGGGACGGATCCTAGTGTTCCTTTACATTTGAAATTTTCCCATCTGCGGTTCGTTCCAATGGGACGGATCCTGGTGTTCTTTTACATTTGAGATTTTCCTATCCACGGTTGGTTCCAATGAGACGGATCCTGGTGTTCCTTTTACATTTGAAATTTTCCCATCCACGGTTCGTTCCAATGGGACGGATCCTGGTGTTCCTTTACATTAGAGATTTTCCTATCCACGGTTCGTTCCAATGGGACGGATCCTGGTGTTCCTTTACATTTGAGATTTTCTTATCCACGGTTCGTTCCAATGGGACAGATCCTGGTGTTCCTTTACATTTGAGATTTTCCTATCCACTGTTCGTTCCAATGGGACAGATCTTGGTGTTTCTTTACATTTGAGATTTTCCTATCCACGGTTCGTTCCAATGGGACGGATCTTGGTGTATCTTTTACATTTGAATTTTCCTATCCACGATTCGTTCCCATGAGACGGATCCTGGTGTTCCTTTTACATTTGAGATTTTCCCATCCACGGTTCGTTCCAATGGAATGGATCCTGGTGTTCCTTTTACATTTGAGATTTTCCCATCCACGGTTCATTCTATTAGTATGAATCCTGGTGTCCTCCTTTTCACCTTTGATTTACCTCCCTGTGGGCTGGTAGCCCGAACTACCTGGATGACTTCTGTGACCAGTCACTTCCCGGTCGGCAAGCACTGTGAGTCTTGTCCGGCGCTTTTCTCGACAAGTGTGATAACCAGTCATGTCTTTTGGGAGCTGATTAGTCGTCAACTTGTCAGTATTTGGATGTCTGTGTTGTCTTCTCTGATATTTGGCTTCGGCTATGGCGATGGGGCCTCTGGTGCATTCACTGACTAGTGGCTAGTTGCCGGTGGCCAACTCTTGCTTATGGCTTCAGCTGGGGTGTCTTTGTCAACCCTGAGCATCGGTCTCTGTTCTACTCGTCTTCCGACCTCGCTCAGGGAGGGCCATCTGTAGACACCCCAATTTCCCAATTTTGCAGGATGGAGATGTGGTGGCTGAGCTCTAACCCTAATTGAGTCCTTTAAGCCCATTAAGGCCCACATAGGCCCATTAAACCCTAATTGAGCCCACTTTGGCCCACAAGACTTATTTAGGCCCATTCAACTCATTGTAGGCCTATTTAGTTCATTTAAAGCCCATAAAGTCCAATTAAGCCCACTTTGGGACCAGAAAGGCCCACAACAATTCAGCCCATCTCTTTTCTTTTTTCTTCCAACCCAACACCCCATTTCTTCTTCATTTTCATTTATCTTCCTCACTCACTGATTTTTAACAACTCCTCAACCCATCCCTCTCATCACACCATTTTTTCTTCAATTCAGCCACTGAACCCACCTCCTTATTGAGCCATTCCAACCCAGCCAGTGCACCACTGGTCCAGCAAGTCACCAAAGCATCCAAAGCCATTGGATGAGCCGCCGTGAGCCAGCACCACCGTCGATCATTGTCGGCGAGCAGCGGACAAGATGGGGCGCAAGGGAACAGTGTTTGTTAGTTGGTTAGGCTATTACGAGTCTGGTTGGAGGGTTAGAGAGTTGGTTACTGCTTCTGTTACGTGGTTGGCATTCTGTTGCAGTGGGTAGCCGTGGTTCTTCACCTATAAAAGGGAGGGTAGATGCAGGATCTAGAAGACTTTTTGGGCACGAGAGAGAAGAGAGCTGAGAGTGCCAGAGAATTCCAGAGAGAAAGGGAAGCTCGCAAGGAGGAGAGAAGGAGATTCCAAATGCTCTTGCGAGTTGTAGAGCTCCGTCAAGCTAGGTACGCCCCTCTCTGATCCCATCTAGCTCTGAGCATAGTTGCCTAGGGCCTCCTCCTTCTTTCTGGACAATTTCGAGCCATCCAAAGCCTTCCTCTGGTCGGAATTCGTCCTTGGAGCTCACCGTCGCCATTTCCAGGCAATGTAGGTGGGGGGAGCGATCCAGGGCATGGCCTTGGCTCTTGAGTCTCCTCTCTTTCTCCTCTAGCCTCCTCGGTGCTCTTCCACTCCTTGGATCGCCGCTTCGACGCCTCCTGAAGCTAGCACGAAGATCATCGGAGAACACGCCCAAAGTAGCCGTTGTCGGAGAAGACGACCACTCCAGAGGTGGACCGCGCGCTTCTCACCGCTCCGCGCATCTCCAATGCTCCAACAACCCTCCAGGACGCTCCATGAAGCCTCCGAAGCCTCCAAGATCGCGCCACGAGCTCTGGAACATCGCAGCCACGTCGCTCACCAGAGGAGGCCACGGTGACGACAGGTGACCCTCCTACATGCGCGATCTGCCTCCACTCCGCTCCGGAAGAAGCGAAGAAGCTCGCCGAGGCATCCTGGATTGCAAGACTGCCGCACCGCAACCCTCAAGAAGCCCTTCTTCCCCAGCGCCATCGCCGGAGCTCTGCAACGGCGAGGGAGGTGGGAGGACCGTTCCCACCAGTCGATCCCCGATCCACTCCGTTGGATCCTCTCCTCTTTCTCTTTCTTTGCTTCCCGTGGTGCTGGATCTTAGATCAAGCCACATGAAAGCCTCTGTTTGCCCCATCTGGCTGTTGGTGATGGCGGAGTTCCGTCGTCAGCGACCGTCGTTCCTTTTTCCTTTTAAATAAAATAAAAAACGTTTTATTTGAATAAAATACAGAAGTATTGTTTTTCTTTCAATCAGATCCTTTTTGTATTACAATAGGTCCTTTTATTACAAATAGGTCCTCTATTCATTTTTCATAAATCATTCGAATAAAGTTTTCACTGAAAATATTGCATTTCCCCCCCAGAACATTTAAAATAACGTTTTCCAGGCATTAAACTTTGGCAAAAGACATCAAGTTTTCTTTTAATGCATTTTAGTTCAACATTTTTGCATAAAAGACCCTAAGCTTTACTGAAAGTTTTCTGGATGCATCTTTTTCTGTGAAAATTGCACTTTAGCCCTTATAATCTTCAGAAACTTTTCTAGAGGTATGCTTTAGTGGTTGAATTGCATTTAAACCTCTGGATTTTATTGGAAACTTCTCTAAAGCACGTTTTCTCTGGGTAAATTGCATTTCGTCCGCTTCTTAGGCGAGCTGGTGTTCAGCCATGGCCGGACAGTCGTGAGCATCGAGGTTGCAGAAATTGCTTTGGCAGTAATAACCCGTCAGATAGACCTGACCCCTATTATCCTGGCAGAGACTTATCGAGCTCTCGACCGAGCAGTA
>JAMKQA010022930.1:0-15959 GCA_024699735.1 Posidonia australis
TTTAATTAGGGTTTTCACTTGATTAATTAGGATTTTAAGTGGATTTAGGTGAATTTTGTTTACTTTTGGTTTTAATTAGTGGTTTTGGCTTGGATTAACTTTGAGTGGATTTGTGTGGGCCTAATGGGCTTGTGTGGGCCTAATTGGGTCTGTTTGGGCCTAATGGGCTTGTATGGACCTAAGTGGGTCTGTTTAGGCCTAATGGGTTTGTGTGGGCTTAATGGGCTTGTGTGGGCCTAATTGGGTCTGTTTGGGCCTAAGTGGGCCTAGGGTTCTACGAAGTTAGAGTTTAGGAGTGAGGTTGCAACCAGAGCGTCTTCCAGAGGAGCCGGTCGCCGAGTGACTGCAAAATCGAGGTGTCTACACTATGCAATTACAGAGTGGATCAACCAATGAACCTAAGTGGGTCTGTGTTTAGAATTACTATTCAGAGGAAGAGGTTGCAAATGATAAGACCAGTCAAACACCTTCGTTTCTAGCAAAGACAGTTAGGCTTGCATTGTCGCCTCCAGAGTTGGCCATAGGCCCATCCACAATTTCTATTGCAGTTCTAGTAGGAGTAGTTCCATCTACAGTTTTGCCAACATTTCAGTCAACCAACAAAGTCTACAGTTAGGTTGGCATCCAAACAGCATTGCTAGGAGGAACAGTTCTAACAGAATCACAATCAGTCATGCTAAATGCTCACAGAACTTAGCCAGCATCATCACCTGAAGTACAAGAGACCACCAGTGCATATTATGTGGACTTTGCTTCTAATGAAGAAAAGGAAGACGCTATAATGGCGTAGGTGGACAACATGCTCAATGATTTGGAAGTCCTATTTCAAGAGTAGTTGCTGACACTAGCAGAGGATGCAGAGAATGAGCTCAAACGCAGAAAGGGAAAGGTTGTGATTGTGGAACTCAGTACAGAGCAGTCAGTTTCACAGGGTCGGTCTACCATCATGGTCCTAGAGGAAACTAAATCAGTATATGCTAGACCAGAGGAGTTTATCTCCTATCAATCGGGAGACAGGTCTAGTTGGTATTACCAGTTCTGGCCCTAATTAAGCAGTGGCGTCCAAAAAAAAAGATCTTGAGTTAGGCTCAGGGGAGAATGTAGGCAGTAGCACACCTATTAGTCAATCAAAGGACAATCGCCCATCTATCACAAACATTGTACATACCATGGGAGAAAATCAGAAAAATTAAGACAATCAGTTGCACAATAAGGTTATAGAAGAAGAAGAACAACCAAAATCGTCAATGAATACAGATGCATTGGAGTCAGAGGTTGTCAAAGGCACCTATAAAAAGACTAAAGTGATTGTGACTATTCTGAAGCATCATCAGGGAAAGAATTCTGAACAAATATGCTCTTTTGAAGACTCAGACTCATCCTTCCAACAAGAGGTTCTTTCAGAGCTCATTGCATATGAAGAGGAGGATGAAGCAAAAGTAGATGGAGTTAGTCATATAGCGCTAGAGTTTAGACCATATGATGATGACCTGAAAGGCCCAAATTTGCATGTCAAAGAAGAAATAGAGATTATAAACATTGGCACTTTGGAAAATGTCAAAGAGCTGCAAATTAGTGCCAGGCTTATAGCACAAGCTTGAACAGAATTTATTAAGCTTCTCCATGAATATGCAGATGTTTTTACCTAGAGCTATGATGACATGGTCGGGTTAGACGTTGAGGTAGTGGTGCACACATTGCCGCTTAAGCCAAATGTCAAGCCAATAAAGCAGAAGCTCCGCAGATGACGACCACAGTGGCTATTGAAGCTCAAAGAGGAGATCATGAAGCAGCATAAGGTCAATTTTTTAAAGATGGTCCTCTACCCAAAATGGCTAGCCAATGTGGTACCGGTGCCAAAGAAAGATGGCCAGGTTTGCATGTACATAGATTACAGAGACCTAAACAACGCGAGCTCGAAGGATAATTTCCCACTCCCATACATTGATGTGTTAGTTGACAATACTATAGGACATAAGATGTTGTCATTCATGGACAGATTTTCAAGTTACAATCAAATCAGAATGGCAGAAGAAGACATGGAGAAAATGTCTTTCATTACCCTGTGGAGAGTGTTTTGTTACAGAGTCATGTCATTTGGGCTTAAGAATGCTGGAGCCACATATCAAAGGGTGATGATAGCTTTGTTCCATGACTTCAAGCACCAGGAGATTGAGGTTTATGTAGACAACATGATAGCTAAGTTAAAAAAGCCTGAGGAACACATTGCCTACCTGAGAAAGCTATTCAACCTCCTACGGAAATACAAGCTCTGCCTTAATTCCAACAAATGTCAATATGGAGTGTCGTTAGGAAAGCTTCTAGGATACATCATTAGCTAGAGGGGAATTGGGGTAGATCCCAACAAAGCTAAGGCCAGCATCGAGATGACTCCTCCTACGACGGAAAAGGAGGTTCAAGGGCTGTTGGGGCATTTTCAATACATCAGCCGATTTATTGCCCAGCTCACACCAATTTGTGAGCCGATCTTCAAATTCCTAAGGAAGAATGCACAGATTCATTGGAATGAGGAATGTCAAGAGGCTTTTGATAAGATCAAGCAGCTCTTAATAAGACCACTGGTCATAGTTCTCCCAACACCATGGCGTCCTTTGTTACTCTATCTGTCAGTCACACAACATTCAATGAGTCTAGTCCTGGGCCAGCATGATAAGACCGGTCTCAAGGAAAGGGCCATTTATTACTTAAGCAAGAAGTTTAATGATTGCATAGTTAAATACACCGCAATTGAGAAAGTCTACTTATCGCTTGTCTAGGCCACGCAACGCCTTAGACACTATATGATGGCATATCCTGTCTTGCTACTATGCCGACATGATCCTATGAAGTACTTGTTCCAAAAATCAACACTGGTAGGAAGGTGTGTCAAGTGATAGGTGCTTCTATCACATTTTGATATCAATTTTGTCACACAGAAGTCTATGAAGGGGTAGGTCGTAGCAGATCATCTAGTAGACTTACCTTTACCAGAATACCAGCCCTTATGGACTCAATTCCCTGATGAAGATATATTGTTTGCTATGGACGAGGATGAGCCAGAAGAGCCTAGTGACAAGGAGCAATGACACCTCTACCTTGACGGCACAGTTAACAAACGAGGCATGGGTATCGGTGCGGTACTAGAAACTCCACAAGGCCAGATGATCCCACTTGCTCGAAAGTTGACATTCGTGTACACCAATAATGTGGCAGAATATGAGGCATGTATCCTTGGACTCCAAGCTGCATTAAAACATTGTGTATAGAAATTGCATGTGGGCGGAGATACCATGTTGGTCATTTCACAAGTCACTGGCAACTGTAAGACAAAAGATCTAAAATTGGTACCATACCACACCTATCTCTTGAAACTTATGTCAAAATTTGAAGAAATATGTTTGTACTTTATGAACAGAGTCAAGAACGCTTATGCAAATGCATTAGCTACTCTTGTGTCTTGGTTGTCTATACCCGAAAACCGCACAGTAGACGTATCACTAGCTTGCACAGATCAACTGATACACTACATGAGCATAGAAGAGGGGAATCCCTCAGAAGAACTCCCGTGGTATCATGACATAAAAGTCTTCCTAGAGACTGGGAGTCATCATCCGAATGCATTAGCCACAGACAAAAAGACTATGGCCCGACTGACATCGAAATATGTGTTTAGAGCCAAACATTTGTGCAGAAGATCTTATAACCAGATGCTTCTATGATGTTTAGACAAGAAAGAAGCTAATATGATAATACTTCAAGTACATGTTGGAACATGTGGGCCACACACGAATGGGATGCTTCTAGCCAAGAAAATAATGTTGTAAGGCTATTTCTCGTCAACCATGGAGATAGACTGTTGTTAGTTTATGCGAAGGTGTCACAATTGTCAGATCCATGGAAATTTTATTCATGCACCCCCACAATAGCTTCATAACATATCATCACCCTAGCCATTCTCAACATGAGGAATCGATGTCATCAGAGCTTATCCACCTAGCAGCCTCTAATGGACATCAATACATCCTAGTAGCTATTGGTTACTTTACTAAATGGGTAGAAGTTGCCTCTTATAAGATAGTGATAGCCGCAGTAACAGAAAAGTTCATTAGGAATAATATAGTCGCCCGATATAGGATCCCACATTCGATCATCTCTGATAAGAGAACAAATTTCACAGCCAAGAGGATCGAGGACTTTTTGCAAGAGTTCCATATCAGACTTCACAAATCTTCTCCATATCGCCTACAGATGAATAGGGCCGTGAAATCCATCAATAAGAATCTAACTAAGATTCTCAAGAAGATGGTGGAAACTCATAAGGACTGGCACGACAAGCTCTAGTATGTTTGTGGACTTACAGAACATCAGTTCGAACCTCAACAGGAGTAACTCCATACTCTCTGGTCTATGGTATGGAGGCAGTCCTACCCATAGAGGTAGAAATACCCTCGCTTAGGATCTTAAGTGAGACAGAGCTGGATGAAGCTGAATGGATTGAGGATCGTTATGTCAAGCTGAACCTGATAGATGAGCATAAGTTACAAGTTATGCACCACGCATAGTGTTATCAGAAACGAATAGCTAAAGCCTACCAAAAGAAAGTCAGACTTAGAAGTTTCATGCCCGGAGATTTGGTCTTGTGAGCCGTAGATCTCCCTAATAATCACGGCAAGTTTTGACCTAATTGGCGTGGACCATTTATAATCAAACAGGTCTTCTCTGGTGATGTAGGGATCTTGGAGGATATGGACCACGTTGAGCAGTCGGAACCAGTTAATACATGTTATCTAAAGAAGTACTATTAATAACTGAAGGCTATGTCCTTACCCTGTAATGTCCTCTTCATGCATCCATGCATGCATTTTACATTACAACATCCATATTGTTTTGCATCCATATAGTCTTAGGTTTTGATGCATACTCAGCTCATTCTCATTCAACACTCGCGACATAGATAGTAATCATCAGCAGCATCATTTGCATCAATCATTGCTCGATGACGAAAAATGGAATAAGCCTATCTATGTTGAGAGAGTGTGGTGTCTCCTCAAAAGAATACTATCCAAGTGACCTAGCGAGTAAGGGAGCCACCATCGATTGTGAGTTGGGTAAAATGTCCAAGCCACTCAAGGAACTTACACCTCCAAAGGGAGAGACAATACTAGGGGTGAAGATGAGAGTGTGAGTTAAATAAAAAATATATATCTACAAAAGAACATAAAAGAATTAGAAGACAGAAGTTGCAGATAGAAGTCAGTCCTAGAGAAAAAGACGTGCAGGGTTACATCATCCCTACATTTTACCTTGGAGAGGAGTCGAAGAGATTACTTGGGAAACATAGTCTCCAAGAGCATAGACAATACTTTAAATAGCAGTAGCTTCCAAACCAGGTACCAATTGCCTCCCAGTCAGGGATAGAGTGAGCCTGTACGTCTACAAGGGAGTTAAAAGAAAAATAAAGTAAACAATAAAAAAGTAGGGGTTTGGTCCTATGGGATTTGCAATGGAGCCCAAGTCACAGTATAGCCTATTCCAGAGAGCCACCTATAACCTAGGAGCTCGGATAGAGTCTCTTGAGGTTTGGAGTCACCTCTCCTTTGTTCTTAAAGGCGTTCCAAATATTAAGGGCGCTATTAAAAATGTCTAGGTCATATAGCATACATGCATCTTTCCTGTAAGCATCATCTTGTCATGTTGCAGGGTTTAATCCAGTCCTTTTAGCCAAAGGCATGCCAACTGCTTTCTGTGTGAAAGGGTTGGGAGGATACTTTGACCAAGGGCATACCAGCTGCTCTTAGTGGTCAAAGCCTTCAAAGTCATACCAGGGGCATGTCAACTGTCCTATGGGAAGACGCTCTGAGCTAGTACTTCGATAGGAACATGTCAGCTGCTCTAAGTGGTTAAGCACTATTGCAAGTAAAATAGTTACTCATAAGCATAGGGGCTTCCCGGAGTTTTCAGGCATGAGTGGGCACTCGTTCAACTCTCTCTGATATCCAGTCAGGGGTTTGAGCTGATGATCAACTCTCTCTGAAATCTGTTCGACGGCAACAGTCAACAGGGGAGACCGAATTAACATGAAAAATCGAGCATTTTAAAGTAATCACGGAGGCTACTATCCATTCATAAACCACCATGCAAGCATTGAATAGAGGCAAAGAGCGATATCATAGCATAATTATAGTCTCAAAGATGGTTATTACATAGTTAGAAGTTATTCAAGCTCAGAGCAGATGTCTTGCAGGAGGAAATAGAGCAACTGGACTAAACATCAGTGTTGTTTCGTGCCCTCTTTGAGCTACTCACATCTGGAAACAAAGGAGGGTCAGGTGCAAGCTCTTAGATAGGTCATGTCTCCTTGATCTCTGCATCGTACTCAGTTGTGTACCCGTCACCTTCCATGATGGCAATCTAGTCAGAGTGGATGCAACCACGCAGCAAACGAGACAGTTTTGCGGTCTTGACAGATGAGTTGAGTGGGTACAATTGATAACGGTCTGGCATCGAGCTCTAAATAAATGAGTCTTGGCAAAAACCAAAATGGCACATCACGTGGATTGGGTCATACTCAACTCCTCTGGTGAATCCTAGAAGAATGATTAGACGCATATCGCTATCATTAAATAAGACAACGAATGGGTCTATAATAGATGGGATGATGCGTCAGATTACTCTATCTTCAGTCAGACTCTCCAGCATCACATAAGCCACCTTGACAAAGGAAATGGCTCGAGAGTGGCCACTGCGACAGTATGTCTTGAAAGCTGAGCATTGTGAACGTAGAATTTCGACTCCCAAATGTGTAGCCAACCAAACCTAGGAGTAGATCAGATCACACATAGCACTCTATAGTATACATAAAAGAAGTGCACAAAAAGATATGTGTACTTGTACTAAGGCCTTGCACCTGTAAAAATGTCGGCATCGACGCAATGACCGATCTAGGACCTGATATGTCTCAACTAAGATGACGGGAGTCGGATCAATCTATCGAGTCACAATGGCAAGGGCAATTACGACTACTTCAATGCCCACAGTCATCCACCCATGGATGAAAATCAATTTTCCTAGCAAACGAACGATGAAGGCTTGAAGCCAGAATGGAAGACGTGGAAGGCCAGTTTTCAAAAGTGCGCCGCAGCGCATAAAAGATATCGACTGACTTCAACTTCAGCAATACCCAGAAATTTCGTAGATATTCCTCAAACTCTAAGCTTGTCTCGATCGTCGACAGTCAGCTTGTTGATCCAATCACGAACGACAGTTGAACAATGGGCCAACGTAAACATGGTCGGGAATCCTTGAAGACACATCAGAGGTTGAGGTGACAAGAGAGAAAGAGTTGTAAATGCAAAAAATGAGAGGAAGAATACAGGGAAAGCTTACCATTCTCCTCTGGCAAAAGGGGGAAAACACAAAGCTTAAGAGTTTTGTCCTTCTCAAACACGTACACAGAAATGGTCGAGGTTCGATGTTTCGATAGAAAGGGATGAAGAAGAATCTTGTTGTTACCTTGGTAGGTGAGGCAAGAAATGAAAAGATGAGCAAGTAGTTGAGAAGGTAAGTGGGGAGTAGGCGATGCATGGTGATTTGCACAGCCAACTACCTAAGATTTGAATGATTAAGCGGTTTATGTTGACAGAAACTGTAGACGAAATCCCTAAACAAAAACAACAGACGAATTCTACTAGTGACACAAATTAACAATAATTACTAGTGAAAATTATTGACGAAAATTGTCGACAAAACATCTCACAGTTCAAAATTCAATTCAGATTGTTTGGAAAGCTCCCTCAGTTGGCGCAAGTGTCTTCAAAAACCTACAAAACAAGCTGCAAAGCATTCCCAACATATAAACACACATAGTTGGCAAATCAGAATATTTTTTTGACAATAAAATGCAATTTTGTCACATTTTACAATTGTTTTTCTACAAAAAAAAAAATTGATTACAACAAAAGATTTCTGAAAGAAGGGAAAGCTAAGCTAATCCTCCTAAGAGTTGTGCTCCTCATCCGACCCTATGATGGCACCCCTCCTATTGCTAGGAGGGGTTGCAGTCCGCAAAAACTTGTGCCCTATCCTTCAGGAGATTTTGGCTGAAGCAGCCCAAGCCCATGACGGTCCAGCGGCAAAAGTGCTTGTATCCTCCTCTCCTGAGAAATCCTAGGTATTGAAGTCTACGGAGTATTCCTCGTTAGTGTCTGGGTTGAGAGCTCTCAACTCCATTGCCCAACAAAGGAAAATAGGCAACTTGTTAATACAGTTTTACAAATAAACAAAATTAAACTACTATCAAAAATAAACAAGTACCTCAAGCATCGTCTGCCAGCGGACTTCCTATAGAAGAAAGACAATAACAAAGAGTTTAGTGTGGTTTACAAGGCCTAATCTTTAATCAAAGCAAAGGTTACTTACCTCCCGACGTTTCATTTCCCAATATAAGGCTAAAAAGCTATCCTCAAAGTCCTGTTTAGAAAAGTTCCCAGTTAGAAAATGTGGTGAATCTTAAAAAGGAATACTAAACAAACCAAGACACTTACCTGGACCCACTCAGCACCAAACCACATGCCACATTGTCGCTCCCGTAGATCAACATCGAAGAGGTGTGGTTTGCCAACACGATGAAACCACTCCAGATAGTCCTCATACGCAACTACTCAGAGGATGTGCCTACTCCAGACAACAGCAGCCTCGACAGTCAGCAAGCTAACAGCAACACAAGAAATGGACTTCAAGCCCATGTCAGTAGGAGGAACAAGGATGCAAGATTCATTTGAAATCTAGTGACGGACACATCCTTGTAGTTAGTACACAGAGTGTTGATGACAGTAAAACTTGATCTGCCGACAAGTTAGCTCTTGAACCAAGTTAAGAAGTGTCCAGTCATATCCCTCATACCTAGCAAAAAGACGGAGGTTCACCTACATTCACAAGACAGAAGCAGAGTAGATGTTAGAACGACAATAGAGATTAAAAATGTACAGCAATTTTTGAAATTTAACCAGAAAAACAACAGTAAACTAAACAGAGTGCACAAATGAACTTACATCCTTGACACTCAGCAAGTCTAGCAGATATTTGTAAGCCTCGTAGGAGAAGACACCAGAGGTGACCCGATGATCTGGCTCACACCACTAACGAGGCAAAGGTAGCATCTCCCGTCAGAAGTGATAGCAGTAGTGCCCCTGAAAGATGTGCTCGACTGACCCAGATAGTTTACAAAAGTAGATTTAAATTGAAATTGAGGAAAGATACTTACAATCAAAAGCAGATACAGGCCAATGTAGGAGAAACAATTCTTCTGAACCACTAAATCCAAACCCCAGATGAGGTGGGCAAAGCTAGCTCCACCCCAGTCATAGAAATCAAGCCGACTGAGGTCAACAATGTATATCATCCAATCTACGTGGACGTAGTGGCCGGAAGTATCACAAAATAGTAAATAAACCAGCTCTAATAGAAAATGATGGAGAACGTAGTCCACCTTAGCAATGTTAGGAGCAAGATCTGGTCAAAAGAGATGCCACTGTCACAGCCACTATAGAGTGAAGTTGAAAGAAACCCTCTTAGTAGTAGGTGGGTCCCGCCCAAGCAACATCGGAACCTAGAAGAACCCCTGAGTAGTCTTCTTAATAATGGACTCTGCTCTAAAATGTAACCCTGTCGAAGTGCCCAATGCTCCGATAAAATCCTTAACTCACAAAAAAGGGAGGTGGAACGTATGCATCTTGTGCCTCCATCTCTCCGCAAGGACCCTGAAGAATTGGTAGTGGTCGTGGATCGCTAGTACCCGCAAGAAATGACCAAAAGGAGACTCATGGAGCAAAAAATCTTAAAGAAAAGCTAAGAGCCTCTGAAAATGCTCTAACATAGGAAGCCAATGGCATCGCATGATCCGATTGGCATCCCCCGCCTGACAGAATAGAAAACAAAAAAGAACTGGTAAGATCATCAATCAGGCAATAAACGTAACCAAAATGAAATGAGGAGGGAGATAATTACCCAAAAAGCTGGCTTCTCGCTAATATGCTCGGAATCTAAAAGCCGACCCTGCTCCTGCACAAAATAAGAGACAGTTTCAGTTCAGTTCATCCAAATAATAATTCTTCAAAACAAATAGTTGAAATAATTGTACCTCTTCAAGGACCTCAGGCTCTACAACACTCTGCGAATCATAGGCCCGAGACCGTGAACCAGTCAAACGAGGCCGCGAATTGGTGGCACAAGACTGTGAAGTAGAAGTAAACGATCTCGAATCGGTAGCTCGAGACTATAAGGCAGAGAAAAGAGACCTTGAACCAAAGGCAACCCGAGGCTATGAAGTGGATGCAGGAGACCCTGAGCCAAAGGCTTGAGACCGAGAACACAGAGCAAGGTTGTGAGTGTGGGTCCGAGAGTTAGACACTCCTAAAGATTGAGAACCTGTAGTTGAACTCTATTCCACTGTCTGGGCATGTGATCCTCCAATCGAACCCAAAGTAAGGGTCTAAGAGCTAGAAATGCTCTGATCAGCCTGAGTGTCATCTCCACCACTATCCTCTGAGTCAAACTGTAGATAAAAATTAAACCAGTCAAAACAGTGATTTGAAAAGTAGAAGTAAATACGCAATAGTAACCAAAGACAGTTAAGTAGTCAAGGTTATCATAAATTCAACAATTAATTGCAAAAAGAAGCAGGCACAGTCCAAGGTACAAGTAGTTTATCGGAATCCAGGCACAACTGAACAAGGGGTGCACCCAAATTGAAGTCTATTACAAAACGTAGATTTTCTTCAAAACTCAGATTGAGTCAAGTAATTTTGCAGCACTACAAAGCTAAGTTTCCAACATCTGGCAAACGATACACAGAACAAGGCATGACATGCACTTTAATAATGAAGAAATTACGTGACTAAGTAATAATGAAGAAATTACATGACTAAGTAGCACATTGTTATAGTCCACTTAAAGTGCAAACCCAAGCAAAAATAAATAAATAAAAAACACAAGCCAGAAGGTGAATTCAAGCAAAATCATTCATGCATAAATCATCCAGGAATAGGACAAGATCAAAATGGTAACACATCTTGGCCAAGCCAGCCTAAAATCAGATTTTAAAGCGTAGCACAAGTGAATGTTGAGGCTTGACAGTCCAATAAGGAAAAGTGAACCCGAATGGGCATAGATTATAAACGTGGGGCCTCCATCTGGATTAAATCAGTTGTTTGGTTCAAGAATAGACACAGATTGGACAAGGCACGTTTCATACAGGGTCAAGATATCCAAATGACAACACAAGTTCTAGCATTCTTTTGCAGTATTCCATTCTAGCCCAGTTTAAATAAAACGAGTTGCTCTACTTTGTTCAAGTCGCTAAGAGCCAGAAGTTCCAAGAACAGACTAGGTCAATCTAAGATAGCACATTCAAGTAGGATGCATCCAAAAGGAAAATATGTTTATGTACATGAATTGTAAAACTATAAACACAGTTTTCCGGATTTTCAAGTCAAACTAGTCAAGAGCCTAAAGGTACATTTGCTGCAGGACGGGGCTTGGGCAAATATAGGAGTCAAAACTGCACCCCATTGGCTTGAAGCTCTCCCGACGACCACAGGTAGAGTCGCCGGCGCCCTCCAACCATTACCTCGATGGATCGGCATATTCCCCAGCCACCGCCGGCGACGACAGCCTGTCGGACACGATCATCCCGCCGAGCAGGGAAAGGGGCAACAAGCATAGAGGAAAAGGGAAACAAAGGAAGAAAAAGTAGAAGCGGAAAAGGGGAGAGAGGGCATACCATTTTCCACTGTGTACACCCCTCCATGTAGTCCTCGCACCATCACCTATCACCGTCAGCGAGCGCCGCCATCCTCCGTCGCACTAGGGCGTCGTCGTTCTCCTTCGTTCAAGCTCGTCGAACGATCAGTCCCAGGGGCTCGTCGTCAGAGAGGGAGAGGGAAGCGCAGTCGTCGGGCTAGTAGGGAGAAATGGGGAAGAAGGGATGACGTAGGGGAAAGGGTGTTTGATTTTAATTGAAATGCAAGAAATTGCATCCAGGCCCCTCTTGTTTTATGAAAATTAAATATGCTGAGTGTTTAGTGAGAAATGAACCCTCTGGTTTGTGCAAGCTTGATTGTTGCAGTCCAAGCAGTTAGTGGGGCCCACAAGGTGAAGAAACTCCAAGGTTTCAGGAAAAATCTCCTTATAATTAACTCTAGGGGTTAAAATGCAATTTATCTAAGAAAATTACAGCACACACGGAAAATGCACATTGAAATGACATTATCAAGTGTGAAATTTGCCTACATGACCTTGTAAACTAAGAATTTGCCAAAGAAGTCCAGCAAATTGGTGAAATTGCAGTTTGGTCCAAGGTTTATGCAAAAACTACACTCAAGTCCCTAGCCTTTTGAAAAAATACAAGGCAAAGATAAATATCTCACATAGCAACTCATAGTGATCTAGGAGTGTCTAGGCAAAGCTTGGTAGAATATTCAAGTCCCTCGAAGCAGTCAACTACACAAGTTGGGAAAAGTGTAGTTTTTTCTCAAAGAATTGCGTACATTGTCAGAAAAGTTTCAGAGCATGACGGGAAGTTCTGAGTTCTTCTCCAACCATAAGAAATCATTCTTCAACATTACATAGGGCAGTAGGTTATCCAAGCATGTGGAAATCTTGGATACAGGAAATTTGCAAAAAAAAACCCTATACTTGTGAAACTTGTAAAATAACCTTCCAAACACTATGTAATTACATTGGCAATTAAACCTTTGTTCAACTTCTAGGATCTCATCTCGAAAAACACTTTTTTTCTCGACTTCGCTCTGGACAGACGAAGTCCTTGTCTTCCTGGTTCTCGTTATAAAAGGGTGGAACTCAAAAACACCTTTTTCTCAGCTTTGCTTTGGACGGATGAAGTCCTTGTCTTCCCGATTCTCGCTTCGAAAGGAAAGAACTCAAAGACACATTTTTCCTAACTTCGCTCCAAACAAACGAAGTCCTTTTCTTTCTAGTTCTCGTTCCGAAATGGTTGAACTCAAAGACACCTTTTCCCTGACTTCGTTCTAGACGGACGAAGTCCTTGTCTTCCTGGTTCTTGTTTCGAAAGAGTGGAACTCAAAGACACCTTTTTCTCATCTTCGCTCTGGACAAACGAAGTTCTTGTCTTCCTGGTTCTTATTCTGAAAGTGTAGAACTCAAAGACGCCTTTTTCCTGACTTCGCTCTGGACGGACGAAGTCCTTGTCTCTCGTTCCAAAAGGACGGAATTCAAAAACACTTTTTTTCTCGACTTCACTCCAAACAAATGAAGTTCTTGTCTTCCTAGTTCTCATTCCAAAAGGGTGAAACTCAAAAACACCTTTTTCTCAACTTCGTTCTGAACGGACAAAGTCTTTGTTTTCCTGGTTCTCGTTCCTAAAGAGCAGAATTCAAAAATACCTTTTTCCGACTTCTGTCACGTCCTAAATTTTCCACAATAATTTAAAACAATTAAGTTACGGGAAAATTAAAGCCGAACAGTAAATATCTAACTACCAGGAACTTGTGTGTGCGGCTAGGAGACTCCAGACTATGTGCACTACGCTAAACGTCTGCATGACTGCACCTGCAAACCAAAACACGAGGAAAAACGTAAGAGTGACAAAAGTCACCCAGTACGCACCCCACGAAAACCGCGGAAAACAAAACTATAATCAATTTTCTTTTTAAATTCATTTTGCAAACGATTTTCTCAAAACCTCATAAACTAGGCCTACACTGGTCAAAACCACAACTAGGGCTCTACTAGTCGAAAGCCACAAGCAAAGGCCCTCAATGGCCAAAACCACACATAGTGAGTCGGGAAGCCCGGCGCCAGGCAACCTAACTCTGGCCATATGCAGTTCACCGAGGAGTGACCATGGCGTTCTGCACTGTCATGCTGAAGCCACCCTGTGCAAGAGCAATCACCGTCCCACGATTCTCTACTTGGAGAACCCTCACAAAGCCAACCCCTCCTTGGAAAAGTTGTCTGTCTCTCAGGACGCTACTAGCTATGGGGCACATGTCCCACCCACACTAGCCACCAAAGGGTACGCCTCCTCATGACATCCTCCACACACGGTACTCAGGAGGAAGTATCATACCTCCACACCCAACAACACCCAAGCCTCAGTGCTCATAGCAATAGCAGGAGTATCATACCTCTCCGTCATACCACAAGACACCTTAACCCGCGGACCACAACCCTAGCCTTAAGACGACAGTCAAGGAGTCTCATACCTTTAGGACCCGACGCCGCTCAGCCTCACGTATCTTGGCCCCCCTCGACCTCAACCAGGGAGTCGCCCCCGACCACCCGAGAATGTCGTCACATTTCCAGGTCCCGACGACACGGTCCCACACTGTCTCGATCTGCACACAGAAAACCAGAAAAACATTTTCCAAAATAGGCAAACTATTCCTTTGAAACCCATTTCCAAAACCATTTTCATATCTTTGAAAATTCTTCTAAAACCTCGGCAAAGTGACGCGTCAGGTGTCCTAAGGGACCACCACTGACGGGCCACAATCCCATCTCATAGGGACAAAACACAGCAATCCAGAAAGTCCTTGGAAAACACATTTTATAAACTCATTTGGGCCATGATTCGGCATGCCGAAAATCAGATTCGGTATGCCAAAATCTACTAATTCGGTCGACTAGGGTGATTCGACAGGCCAAATTGACCAGAGGACCAAACTGACAGAAAAATGGTATACCGAACGAAATCGGTATACCGAAATTCACTGATTCGGTATGCCGTTTTCATTTCGGTATGCTGAATTCTACAATCTCAGAAAACGGCCCAAAACCCTACAGTCCGAAATCGCCCCAACTAGGACCTCCGACCGGACCCACTAAACAAACACCAAAAATCTTGCATAAACATAAGATGTAGACCCTCGAGTCTACTCCAATTCCCAACAAATAAAACTAAAATCCATTCACCATGCATCAAGATATAAAATCGGAAAGGCAAAAGGGTTAAAAGGACCCAAAATGCACCAACCGTCATAAATGCCAATAAATTCGCCATAAATTCTCATAAAATCACAATAAATTCTAGTAATGTAAATTTACCTAGATTAATGTAATCCTAGCATTTTCTACCAATTTCATGCTCTGTATTACATGAAGTGGAGATGCATACCTGGAAACGGTTTTCGACGATCTCCGACCGACTCCGGCGAGCTTCGGCGCAACCACGACCTCGAGAGTGCCCCACTCAAGCTCCACACACCACCACAAGCCGCCACACACCGTCGCCGGCCCTCGAGCACACTGAACAAAGAGGAGGTCGTGGGGGAGGAGAAAACAGGGGGAAAGCGAGAGAGGAAGAGAGAAAAGAGAGAGACGGGAAGTGAGTGGAGGGAGAGAGAATGGGTGGAGGAAGGAGAGGAAAGATGTGTTCTCGGGACGAAGAGAATGCGTGGCGAGGAGAGAAGACTTGGGTCGTGCATGGTAGAGGCTCCGGGCTTAAAAAGCCACGCAGAAGGAGTAGGTGGCCGTGTGCATGCAAGTAGACAGCCACACGCACACCAACACTCCCTCAACAACCAGCCTTGCCAGCCACCGCACGCACCCAACCACCCACCACAACCACGAGGCCAACTACAAGCCTCAACCATCGGCCCACCAACGCGGACCCCACACACACCCACACCTAGGGCCCACACACACAGGGCCCACACACACAGTGCCACAATGCATAGTGCCAAACCACGCACAGGGACACGTGAATAGAAGCTGACCCGCGAGGCCTAAGCCTAAAAGCACAAAACCACACAATGCGCCTTAGAACAATAACACCCATCCAGGAACAAAATTCATAAAATGTAAATAATTACAAAAATGAATTTTACGGGTGTTACATCCTAACCCCCTTAAAAGAAGATTTCGCCCTCGAAATCACTAGGCGAAAAGATACGGGTACTGGGCTAGGATGGCTTCCTCAC
>JAMKQA010022931.1:0-15198 GCA_024699735.1 Posidonia australis
GCGTGCGAGGGTGCCTAATACCTTCCTCGTGCGTAACAGGGATCCTTACCCACATCTTTTTGGTTTTCGCAGACCTGTCCTTTGTTTTGTTTTGCATGATTTTTTTCATGTTATGGTTTTCCTCGTCTTCCATAATAGACTAGGTGGGACTCTTGCATTTTGCATTTTATTTTGCTTTTTCGACGTGATTTTGCCGACCGATTTCGCATTCTTTTGCGGAATCTCCTCGTCGGCATGGTTACAATACTGAAACAAGGAATTTTGGCATACCAAACTAGAGATTCGGTCTACCGTTTTTGCCCTAAACCTGGCATGTATAAACATGGATTTAACTGAATGGTAAGTAGTTTTTAAAGGTATATTGAGTTTATGTGAATGATGTTTTCCCCTTGTAATGACATGGAGGAATGTGGAACCCAAACAAATGGATTTGGGTGTGGTTTTGTGTTTTAGACCCTATAAATGAATGAAAAGGTTAATTATCTGTGGTTTTGGGCATGAGACCCGATTTATGATTTTAAGCATGTTTTTTCATGATTTGAGTTGGGAACCTAGTGGAGGGTCGAGTGTTGCAAGGAGACAGAGTCCTGCAACAAAAAGAATGAAATGAAATGGAAAAATGGTTTTGAAAAGAAAAGTTAAAAGAGTTTTGAAATGGAACACTAATAATGTGTATGAGACCACAGGTGCCGGTGTCGACAATATGGTAGGAGTATGACTCTGATGATCCAGTTGCCAGACATGACTGTGGTTGCCGAGTTCGTGACGGTGTAGGCTGAGCCTGGGTTTTGTACCAAGTTGTTCGGGTCACCGACGATGTAGGCTAAGCCTGGGTCGTTGTACTTAGTTGTTCGGGTCACCGAGCTCGTGACGGTGTAGGCTAAGCCTAGGTTTTTGAGCCTAGTTGCTCGGGTCACTGATGGTGTAGGCTGAGCCTGGATCATTGCACCTAGTTGTTCGGGTCACCGATCGGGCGTCAGACAGAGACGTATCCCCGTGCACTTGTGAAAATGAAATTGAGGTCAGTTGGCTAGGGCAGTGACATCCCGCATGGGGAATTTCATCGCGACAGTGCAGGAAGGTAGGAGAAGGATGTCCTTGCCCACTACTTGTGTGCTTGGTTACTCCTGATCAAGGTAACAACAATAAAGAAATGTGGAAATGAATAAAGAAAAATAAAAATGTGTTTTGGTCAGGATTGGGCTTATGAGATAGTCCTAAAATCCTGAAAGGAAATGATGATGATGTTTTAGCTAGTTGCCAGCCAGTGTTTATGATTTGGTTTGAGCTCGAGAGGCATTGTATTTTAGGCTGGACTTGGCCAGAGATGTGAATTTGAAAAGAGTGATTTTGGGAAGAAACCCAAGTATTGAAAAAAAAGAATGTTTTGGAAAATGAATTCCAAAGGTTTTAAAAGGGAATGCAAAGGTGTGTTTCTGAACGTGAACGTGGTTTTGGAATGAGTTTCCAAATGTTTTAAGAAAAGAAAAGAAACATGGCATTTGAAAAGAACATGATTTTGGGATTGAGTTCCAAAGTGATTTCCAATAAAAGAAAAGAGGATTTTCAAAAGAAAACTATGTTTTGAAAATCAAAGAAATGAGTTTTATGGTTTTGACAAGATTTTGTGGTTTGTGTGTTTAGGGCGTGTAATGGGTGACTTAGACGTCACTCACGCGTACGAGTTTGGTTTTCAGGTGCAGACCGCATGCAGTTGAGTTCCGGTGCAGGAGTTGGAGCTTCTAACCACACATTGTGAACTTGAAGGTGAGCCTTAGTTACAGTTATTTAATATTTGTGTAATTAGTGTAATTATGCTAGTGATACTGTGTTTTAGTAGTGTGCTCGGGATCGGGGCGTTACAGAGAGGCTGGCTAACGATGCTAGGGGGATTAAAGATAGATGCAAGTGCTTGTGTTAGTGCTGGTGCTTACTCCATCTGCTGGGTGTGAATGACAATGACCTTATGGTCAATCAAGTCCTAAATAGCATGCCGAAGCGCGAAGCAACTATTCGTCGCATGTCCCACAGTGCGATGGAAGCTGTAGAATAGGTCTGCTTTGTACCAACCCGACAATGGATGCAGTGATGGGCAGACCTTCGAAAAGTTCAAGAGCGACTGTACCTTCAGGAGGACGACGCTCAAGGGCTCGACCAGAGGCATGAAGCTGCACTCTAGGTGGCACGGTCGTGCTTGACCTTGGTATGGTCCTGGCCTTGACGGTGCGACGGGATACACTGGCTCGACGACAGTGGTGATGTGAGAGGTGTGTGGTGCTCTACGCATGGGTGCATAAACTAACTCCTACTAAGCTAGGTGTCCTGTGTCAACAGGCACTATAGGAGATCCGACGTATGCAGTTGGGGTGGGTCCTGTGTATGCCACATGGGTCGCACCGAGGTGCTCCTCCGAATCCACCACCGTGTCTGCTGGTGTCAATGGACGATGGTTGGAGTACCTGTGAGTTGGTGTAAAGTGTTGTGGGGCATATGCAGAAACATGGTTCTGATGCAAGATGGGAGGGGAGATGTATGATGTATTAATTGAGGTGCAGTGTGAGTGGGGTACAACTGCTGTCCCAGGACGGATCCGAGGAATGAGACGTGAGGGTGCTGTGCCCTTACTGAACCTAAAGGCTGGCCACCAGGTGCATAGGAAGGATCCTACGGGCGGAGTCGGTCCTGCCACCACTGAAGTTGAAAGAAGCTGGGGCGATGGTTGGGGAGGTGGTGCAGTGGGTGTAACATGATACGCAAGGGACGGCAACAAAGGGACCTTTGGAACCACTGGTGGAGCACTAGAAGCTAGAAGGATATAGAAACCCATGCCCTAAAGCTTTTGAGCAAGCTCATGAAACTGTTGGGTGTGGAGGACGCAAGACTCGTCGGTAGCAGTACTAGATGCCACAGTAAAAGGCGTAGAGGATCCAAGTGGTGGTTGGACTTCAAACTGTCTAGCAGAGAGAGATCCTATTAGAGATGTCGCCACAGAATGTTGGGTGCCAAAAGTAGCAGGTCCAACCAGAGGATAAGACAAAGGCAGGGTCTCCAGAATACATGTGGCCAGCACAGTGACGGCCTCAATGACCGGCTCTGTAGTGGAATGAGCCTGCTAGTTTTCGATACCTTAATAATTCCCAACATCAGGAAACAGTTGTCGGGAGGAGTGATAAAGGTAGAAGAAATCAGTGTCAAAGGAGGGACTGGGGAGGCAGTCACCTCGGGAGTAGTAGAAATCAAAGGCTCACCAAGATGTTGGGCCATGGAGGAATGGGAGCGAGTGAGAATCAGACTGCGGCGATAAGGCAAAGGGCGGGTCTTAGGACGAGCTATCATCAATAGCAACGAGTAACTTAGGAAAGGATGGGCGAGATCTGTCACCCAAGGGGAAACCAAAAATAAGGACGCTCGAGCTCCAATAGAGGAACTCGCATGCTAACCTGTAAGAAAAAATAGGCATCAGGGAAACCTGATGTGAGTAGAACAAGACATAGATGCAATGTTATTAGGGTGGCATGAATGCAAATGCATATGGATGCAACTATTATGCGCTCTCTCACCATCTACGTGTACCCTAGTAAGCTTTCTACTCCAGACACTCTCAAGGGTATACGAGTCCCAACTCAAGGCAAGAAAGTATGGGCCCCGCTCTAAATCCTAGCTGAAGCACAGGTGATGAACAAGTGGTGCGTTGGTGGCCTCATCTCCTACACTAGCATGGAGTTGTACCCTCTACCATTACCGACAAGACCATGGACAAGGGGAGACAAACTAGCAACACGTCCTACGCCAAAACCATAGAACGGGCTACTAGAATTGTCCTTCGCAAACTGTAGGTGGACTTAGGGGAGAAGAATGTATGCACCTATATGAATGAATTGTACATGTATGCTTTGTGTCTTTTACTTGCGTTTTATTAACCAGAGAGGTAAGAGTTCGAATTGATCTCTAGTTTTGCCTTATTAATTGTTTCTCTGAGTTTGTGTCTTTTATTTTAAACTAGAAAGGGGAAACAAACTTTTCTCTACTCTTCTAGGCATGTCAAGTGCTAAAAGGGAAGAAAACACACAAGTAAGGCAAACAAGCAAGCAAACAACAAGCAAAAGGCATGATCATGGCATGTGCAAGTGTTGTGGTATCATGATTGTGAAAAGAAAACATCCATCACATCAAAAGAAAATGCATGTGGTATGTAAGTGTAGTGATAGAGCAAATGTGTAAAAGAAAGTGCGGAAGGCACACTAAGTAAGCAAACAATCACAAGCAAGGCAAACAAACATGTGTGTAAAGACAAAGCATCAAAAAGTAAGCAAAAAGACTTACTTGAAAGCTGGAATCTAGTACTCCCTAGTAGAGTCACCAGTTCTGTGACCTTGTCCGCTCAGGCATCCGACGTGGAGTCACACTAGAGGGAGGAGGCCACAGTCATGCTAAGATTGCAATGGAGCAAGATAGGATTAAAACGAAAATAAAATGGAGTCACCACCTAGTCTATTAAGGGAAAGATGAGGAAAACCACAAACATGCCACAAAAGATGAGTGCATGAAATGCAAACGTGAAGGCCAGATGTCTATAAACCAAAGGATGGGTAAGGATTCCTATTACGCACGAGGAATGTGTTAGGTACCCCAGCACGCCGGAGAAACTCGGTCTTTCTAGTCTAATTCGCTTGCTAGAGGCTGAATGAATGTTTGCTAAGCCTAGATTGTACTCTAATCATGCCAATATGAATGCCAAGACACAACTAGATGGATGTGCAAGATGGTACATGAAAACTGCGAAGAAATCCACACGAAATAATGAAATCACGAAATACGACATGACAAAGAAAATCACATGAAATGACGAGGTTTCTGAAGAGAAAGGCTCGAAAAATTATATAAGCCTCAAGAGAATCAAAAATACAACCAACTCAAATCGTCAGAATCATAGAAAACATCGTGGAAATCAAGATGAAAAAATTGCAAAGAAGTCCACGCAAAATAGGTAAACTGTGACATGAGAAGAAATTCACATAAAATGACGGTATTTTTGGAAAGAATGCTCTAAAAAAATACATTGACATCAAGAGCGTCAGAAATGCGATAGACCTAAATCATTAGAATCTTTGAAAACATCACGGAAACCAAACGAAAAAATTGCAAAGAAATCCTTGTAAAATAGGCAAACGTTGACATGTGAAGAAAATCACATAAAATGACAGTATTTTGGAAAGAATGCTTGAGAAAACCATACTGATATCAAAAGATCGAAAGTGGGGCCAACCTAGGTCATCAGAATCATAGAAAAGGTCATGAAGATCAAAAAAGGAAAATAATCCACGATTAGGCAATTGTGGGCCTTTTGGTCAGTTAATGTACGCCCTCAGACGATGAAATCCAAATCAAATCGAAAAAGTCCAAAATGTAGGAGTAAAGGAAATCAAATCAAATGTCGGGTGAGGGACTCTGAAAATAAAGTGAAGAAAAATCTATGAAAGAAACACATGAGATGCAAGCTTACTTAAAAAGGGTAGACTGATACGCAAATGTAATAAAAACTATGCAAAATGCATGAATGTGTATCTAAATGTGTAAAAGGTGTAGAGGAATGACTTAGACGAAGTTTATGCATGACTGAGTGCAAAAACTAACATGCATGTGCATGACTTGGTGCAAGGGGCAATTCGGTCCTTTTTGTGGCCAGATGTGATAAATGTGTGTATGTGGATGATGCATGGTCTATGATATGCCAAAATGTATGCAAACTATCCGAAAATTGTTATTTTCAAGAAAACATGCAAAGGACAAAGTTTTAAAAACAATAAAATGATGTAAACACAATAAGGGATAAGTACAAGGACCAAAACGCAAAATTCACAAAAAAGGGTGAAAACTTAAAATAAAATACAATCAGTGACTTCTATCCTAGTATGCAGATGATGGATCAAAGGAAAATGTGGCATTGAGATGTGTGAGATTGCACCTTGGTAATTTCCTAAAAAATCAAGGAGTAATGTGCAAAATTCACAAAAAGGGGGAAAATCATGGTTAAAATGTGCTCAGAAAGTCTTACCTTAATGTTAGAATGAAGGATTAAAGAAAATTACACTTTTGGTAATTTCTTGAAAATTCAGGATCAACTATGCAAAATTCACACATATAGTGCGAATCTGACTAAAATATGAAATCAAAAATTTATTTATGTTGAAAACATGGTTTTTGTTTTGATGGAAACTCTATTCAAGTGGTGATTTACATGCACATGTGATCAATAAATGTGAAACATACCAAAATGTGATTTAAAATACAATTAAAACCATGATTAATGATTTAAAAAAATTCAGGGGCCTAAATGTAAATGTTCATGCCTAGAAAACATTATGGAATGAGTTCAGGGGCTGACATGCAATTTTTAGGACCAAAGTGCAATAGAAATCAAGTATTTTACATGATCGGTGTAATTATGGATGACTTCAGGGTTTTAGATGCAAATTTTACAAAGAAAATTCATTTCAATGAATTCTGGGGGCAAAATGCAAAATTTCAGGGCTTAATTATAATGAAAACATGATTTTAGGGACTTAATTGTAATAAAACAAATTTTCACTAGACAAAAAATGAAAAGAGGTAAGTTCATGGGACATGATGTAATATTTACAGAAAAAGAAATGAAATGAAACCTTAATCAAAAATGCAGGGGTTAAAGTATAAAATGTCAGGACTGAATTGTAACGTTCTAAAAAAAACTTAAGGGATAAAAGGTAAAAGAAAATGAAAAACAATGGTCACCGGCAATTCGAAGATCGCTAGCAGTAGAGGACTGGGGAGGCCATCTAGGACCTCCCTGTCGACCGATCCTTCATTGGAGTGAGGGAACAACAAGATGTGGAGGAGAGGAGGGGATCTAACAGCGTCGATGATCCATCTAGTGGCTAGAATGGTGGGTCGACGTCACCCCCAGTCGTTCTTCTACGGCAACGGCGAACATCACGGGCGGCAGTCCTACGCACGTTTGAATAGTGAATGGAGGGTCCAGTGAGCTTGAGGGAGGCACAGAAAAGCTTCCTAGGGTGTCAAGAAAGATCGAGGTAGCTAGGGTTGCAATGGGATTAGAGGATGTGGTTTGGATGTGGGGAAAGATGGCCAAGCTTTCTTGGGCTCGAATGGGGGTCTGTCAGGCTCTCCCTCCTCTGGTTTCCAGTGGTCCCCCCATTTCTCCCTTTCACCTCCTCTTCGGTTGGTTTTTTAGTCCGTTTTTAACACTAGAAGAGAGGTGGAAATCAGGGGTTGGGATCATGGCCTGCAGTTGGTGTTTCGTGGGGAAGGAGAGATCGAGGGAGAGTGGATGCGGGGAAGAAGAGTGGACTATGGATTTATTTGTTTGTTTCCTATGTTTTTAATCACATTTGATTTGGGTTGGGCTTAGTTGCATAATGGACCGTGGGCTTTTCTTTTGGGTTTTTTCTTAGTTTTAGGTTTTTGGTTTTAGGTTTCTTAATTATTTTAGGGTTATTTTCTTTTAGGTCTTTAATTAGGTTTATGATTTTAATTAAATTCTTGATTTTATGATTTATGGTTTAATTAATTGGTTTTAAATTAGGGTTTTTAGAAATTTAATTACTTTAGGGTTTTAGGGTTATGGTTTTTAATTAGGGTTTTGAGTTTAATTATGGTTTTTAGTTTAATTTGGGTTTTTGTGTTTTAATTTTAATTAGGGTTTTTGGGTTTTTGTTTTTAATTTAATTAAGGTTTTTGTGTTTTAATTAGTGTTTCGAGTTTAATTTAGGGATTTTAGATTTTAATCATGGTTTTTGGATTTTAATTAAAGTTTTGAATTTAAATTAGGTTTCTTAGCTTAATTAAGTGATTTTAAATTAGGGTTTTGAGTTTAATTTAGGTTTTCTCCTTGAATTCAAATGGATCAAAGTGGTTTAAATGGATTTTATTTGATTTTGATTTTAATTATGGTTTTCACTTGATTAATTTGGATTTTAAGTGAATTAAATGGATTTTATTTGATTTTGACTTTAATTAGTGTTTTCACTTGATTAATTTGGATTTTAAGTGTTTTAAATGAATATTGTTTGGTTTTGATTCTTAATTATTGGTTTTTGCTTTGATTTAGTTAGAGTGGGTTTGTGTGGGCTTGAGCAGGCTTAAGGGTTTAGGGTTTTGGTGGAGTTAGGGTTTAGGTGTGATGGTTGCAACCAGAGCATCTTTCTAAAGGTGCCTAGTGTCAAGTGGCTGCAAAATCGAGGTGTCAACAGATGCCCCTCCCTAAGCAAGGTCGAGGGAATCGAGACTGATGCTTAGGGTTGATAAGACACCCTACCTGAGTCTGCGAGAGAGTGGTACTTGTGAGGTTGTGAATCATTTATTTAGTGGATGCACCGAAAAGTCATGACCCGTGGCCCATGCATGATTCTGATGCAAGGGTTGACCTTGATGTCGGGTGGCATATGAGGGTGATGCTGATGCAAAGGATGATGTTGGTGACGAGCTAGTAGCCTGTCAGTTTACGAATGGGAGCTCCAGGGGTTTCCCAACTCGTACCAAGGGATGCCTTGACAAGACTGCCGAGCTCGTCACACGATAGGGGGGACCTGGCAAATGACAAGCCTTCGACCCGAAAGGATGCATGGCAAGATATCGACCTTGCCGCTTGAGGATAGACTGATGACAGATGTCAACCAAATAGTTTGGTGGTATCAGCCCACTCCTGACAATGTGACGGTCGTCAACCGAATAGTTTGGGGTATCAGCCCACTGATGAGAGGCATGGAAAGGACTAACGGGCTTGCCGACTGGAGAGTGACTGATGATAGAGGTCATCCGGGTAGTTTGAGATACCAACCCAAGGAAAGGGGAACTAGGTAAGACTATCAGGCTTGCAAACTGAGGAACAAAGTATGATAAGTTGACGGACCTACCGACTAGATAGTTTGGGTTATCAGCCCAAAGTGACTTATGACGGAAGTCATTCGAGTAGTTTGGGATACTAGCCCAAAGTGATGTGGAAGAAGATTGTTTGCTTTGATTTCTTCTGTTCGGAGCGGAATTCAAAAACAAAGGGGTGACATCGAGATTCATCCGTCCGAAGCAAATTTGGGATGGGACCATCTAGACTCAGTCTGGTAGTCCAGAAGAAGATGCAAAAGGGTAGCCTTGAAATAGTCTGTTAGGAACAAAATTCAAAGGCAAGAGGTGGCACCGAGCTTTGTCCGTCCGGATCGAACCTAAGATGGGACCATATAGACTCCGTTCAATAGTCTAGAAGAATACGGAAAAGGGTAGCCTCGATTCTGCCGATCAGGATCAGTATTCAAAGGCAAAAGGGGGCACTGAGATTCGTCCATCCAGATCGAACCTAGAATGAGACAATCTAGAATCCGTCCAGTAGTTTAGAAGAAAATGGAAAAGGATAGCCTCGATTCTGCCTGTCAGGATCAGAATTCAAAGGCAAAAGGTGGCACCGAGATTCATCCATCCAGATTGAACCAAAGATGGGACCATCTAGGCTCCGTCCGATAGTCTAGAAGAAAATGGAAATGGATAGCCTCAATTCTGCCTATCTGGATTGGAATTCAAAGGCAAGAGGTGGCACCGAGATTCGTCCATCCAGATCAAATCTGGGATGGGACCATCTAGTCTTCGTCTGGTAGTCTAGAAGACAATGGAAATAGGTAGCCTCGATTCCGCCTATCAGGATCAGAATTCAAAGGCAAGAGGTGGCACTGAGATTCGTCCGTCCAGATCGAACATAGGATGGGAGCATCAAGACTCCCTTCGGTGGTCTAGAAGAAATTGGAAAAGGATAACCACAATTCCACCTGTCAGGATCGGAATTCAAAGGCAAGAGGTGGCAACGAGATTCGTCCATCTAGATCGATCCTAGGATGGGACCATCTAGACTTCGTTTGGTAGTCTAGAAGAAGATGGAAAGGGTAGCCTCGATTCTGTCTGTCAGGATCAGAACTAAAGGCAGAAGGTGGCACCGAGATTCGTCCATTCAAATTGAATCTAGAATGGGACCATCTAGACTCCGTTCGGTAGTTTAGAAGAAAAAGGAAAAGATATCTTCGATTCCACCTATTAGGAACGGAATTCAAAGGCAAGAGGTGGCACCAAGATTTGTCCGTCCAGATCGAACCTGGATGGGACCATCTAGACTCCGTCTGGTAGTCAAAAAGATGATGGAAAAGGGTAGCCTCGATTCCATCTGTCAGGATCAAAATTCAAAGGCAGGAGGTGGCACCAAGATTCGATCATCTAGATCGAATCTGAGATGGGACCATCTAGACTCTGTTCGGTGGTCCAGAAGAAGATGGAAAAGGTAGCCTCGATTCCAACTGTCGGGATCAAAATTCAAAGGCAAGAGGTGGCACTGCGATACGTCTGTCTGGATTGAACCTAGGATGGGACCATCTAGACTTCGTCTAGTAGTCTAAAAGAAATTGGAAAAGGATAGCCTCGATTCTGTTTGTCGGGAATTGAATTCAAAGGAAAAAGGTGCATCGAGATTCGTCCATCCGGATAGAAGCTGGCATGGGACCATCTAGACACCATCCGAGAGTCTAGAAAAAAATAGAAAAGGATAGCCTCGATTCCACCTGTCAGGATCAGAATTCAAAGGCAAGAGGTGGCATCGAGATTCGTCCGTCCAAATCGAACCTCGGATGGGACCATCTAGACTCTGTCCAGTAGTCTAAAATAAGATGGAAAAGGGTAGCCTCGATTTTGTCAGTCAGGATCAGAATTCAAAGGCAGGAGATGGCACCGAGATTCGTTTGTCTAGATCGATTCTGGGATAGGACCATCTAGACTTCATTCGGTCGTTTAGAATAAAATGGAAAAGCATAGCCTCGATTCCGCTTGTTAGGATCAGAATTCAAAGGCAAGAGGTGGCATTGAGATTCGTCCATCCGAATCAAACCTAGGATGGGACCATCTAGACTCCATCTGGTAGTCTAGAAGATGATGGAAAAGGGTAGCCTCGATTCTGTCTGTCAGGATCGGAATTCAAAGGTAGGAGGTGGCTCTAAGAATCGTCCATCTGGATCGAACCTGGGATGGGACCATCTAGACTCCGTCCGGTAGTCTATATGAAAATGGAAACGAGTAGCCCCGATTCTCCCTATTAGGATCGAAATCAAAGGCAAAAGGTGGCACCAAGCTTCGTCTGTCCGGATCAAAGCTGGGATGGGACCTTCTAGACTCTGTCCGGTAGACTAGAAGAAAATGGAAAAGGATAGCCTCGATTACGCTTATCAGATCGGAATTCAAAGGCAAGAGGTGGCACCAAGATTTCTCCGTCCAGATCAAACGTGGGATGGGACCATCCAGACTCTATCTGGTAGTCTAGAAGAAGATGGAAAAAGGTAGCCTCGATTCTGTCTGTCAGGATCAAAATTCAAAGGCAAGAGGTGGCACCGAGATTCGTCCATCCGGATTGAATATGGGATGGGACCATCTAGATTCCGTCCGGTAGTCTAAAAGAAATTGTAAAAGGATAGCCTCGATTCCGCTTGTTAGGATCAAAATTCAAAGGCAAGAGGTGGCACCGAGATTCGTCCGTCCGAATCGAACCTAGGATGGAACCATCTAGACTTTGTCTAGTAGTCTAGAAGAAAATGGAAAAGGATAGCATCGATTCTGCTTGTTAGGATCCAAATTCAAAGGCAAGAGGTGGCACTAAGATTCATCCATCCGAATCGAACCTGGGATGGGACCATCTTGACTCCATGTTGAAGTCTAAGAAAAAATGGAAAAGGATAGCCACAATTACGCTTGTCAGGATTGGAATTCAAAGGCAACAAGTTCATCGAGATTCATCTATCTAGATCAAAACTAGGACGGGACCTTTTAGACTCCGCCAGGTAGTCTAGAATACAATGGAAAAGGATAGTTGCGATTCCCCCTGTCAAGATCAGAATTCAATGGCAAGAGGTGGCACCGAGATTCATCCATCCAGATTGAACCTAGGATGGGACCATCTTGGCTCCATCCGGTAGTCTAGAAGATGGAAAAGAGTAGCCTCGATTCAGTCTGTCAGGAGGTGGCACTGAGATTCGTCCGTCCGGTTCGAATCTAGGATGGGACAATCTAGACTCCGTTTCGTAGTCTAGAATGAAATGGAAAAGGATAGCGTTGATTTAGGCTATTAGGATCAGAACTCAATGGCAAGAGGTGGCACCGACATTCGTCCATCCGGATCGAACTGGGATGGGACCATCTAGACTCCGTCTGGTAGTCTAGAAGATGATGGAAAAGGGTTGCCTCGATTCCGTCTATCAGGATCGGAATTCAAAGGCAGGAGATGGCACCGAGATTCATCCATCTGGACCAAACCTGGTATGGGACCATCAAGACTTTGTTCGATAGTCTAGAAGAAAATGGAAAAGGGTAGCCCCTATTCTGCCTGTCAGGATCGAAATCAAAGGCAAAAGGTGGCACCAAGATTCATCTGTCCCGATCAAAGCTGGGATGGAACCATCAAGACTTTGTCTGGTAGTCTAGAAGAAAATGGAAAAGGATAGCCACGATTCCGCTTGTCAGGATCGGAATTCAAAGGTAAGAGGTGGCACCGAGATTCGTCTGTCCAGATCAAACCTGGGATGGGACCATCTAGACTCTGTCCGGTAGTCTAGAAGAAGATGGAAACAGGTAGCCTTGATTCCGTCTGTCAGGATTGGAATTCAAAGGCAGTAGGTGGCACCGAGATTCATCCATCCAGATTGAATCTGGGATGGGACCATTTAGACTCCGTCCGGTAGTCTAGAAGAAATTGGATAAGGATTGCCTCGATTCTGCCTGCTAGGATCAAAATTCAATGGCAAGAGGTGGCACTGAGATTCGATTGTCCGTATCAAACCTGGGATGGGACCATCTAGACTCCGTCCAGTAGTCTAGAAGAAAATGGAAAAGGACAACCTCGATTCAGCCTTTTAGGATTGGAATCCAAAGGCAAGAGGTGGCATCGAGATTCGTCCATCCGGATCGAACCTGGGATGGGACCATCTAGACTCCGTCCGGTAGTCTAGAAGAAAATAAAAAAGGATAGCCTCGATTCCACCTATTAGGATCAGAATTTGAAGGCAAGAGGTGGCACAGAGATTTGTCCATTCGGATCGAACCTGGGATGAGGCCATCTAGACTCTGTCTAGTAGTCTAGAAGATGATGGAAAAGGGAAGCCTTGATTCCGTCTGTCAGGATCAAAATTCAAAGGCAGGAGGTAACACCGAGATTCGTCCGTTCGGATTGAATCTAGGATGGGACCATCTAGACTCCGTCCGGTAGTCTAGAAGAAGATGGAAAGGTAGCCTCGATTCAGTTTGTCAGGATCGGAATTCAAAGGCAAGAGGTGGCACCGAGATTCGTCCATCTGGATCGAACCTAGGATCGGACCATCTAGACTTCGTCAGGTAGTCTAGAAGAAGATGGAAAAGGGTAGCCTTAATTCTGTCTGTTAGGATCGAAATTCTAAGGCAAGAGGTGGCACCGAGATTCGTCCGTCTGGATCGAATTTGCGATGGGGCCATCTAGACTCCATTCGGTAGTCTAGAAGAAGATGGAAAAGGTAGCCTCGATTCCATCTGTGAGGATTGTAATTCAAAGGCAAGAGGTGGCACCAAGATTCGTCTATCCAGATTGAATCTGGGAGAGATACTAGGTTCCCTCCTACCTGGTACAGATGTCTATGACGGCTTCATTTGTCTAGGCTTAGGCACCAAATCAAAAGAATATTCTCGACTATTTGCTAGGCACGCCTTAGCACCAAGTCGACCGGCAGAAGAGGGCAATAGTTTGAATCAGCCAAGCACATGCTGCAGCCATGATAGTTCCAACTTCAAATCAACCATAAGCATCCAATCAAACTGATATAAGTGTTTCAATGAACCTACTATAGCAATCGAATACAATGTAGTGATTATACTGTTTCAGCAAATAGTACAACACGAATATCAAGAATCTACATCATCCTTGGATTTCTTGGAGCTTCTAGCTTTGGTAAATAGTGTTTGGCTTGGAGCTACTCCACAGATCAGCCAGGCTTCTTCAATTTTGGCTTCATAACTAGTTAAACAACCCTTCCCTTTCATGACTGTGAGACTATCCGATCGGATGGAGCTATTAAACAGGCACGATAGCTCCTTAGTCATGGCATAAGTGCTCAAAGGATACTCCTGAAACTGAGCTGGTATTTGCTATTGAATGAAGGAATCCTGTTGGTATCCAAACTGCTGCATCACCCGAATTGGATGATACTCAACACCACCAGTCAGCCCCAGTTGGATGATAAGCTGCAAGTCGGCAGTATTGAAGAAGCCTAGATATTATGAGTTACCAAAGGAATGATGCACCAGGTCACCTTGTCTTCTGTCAAACTCTCCAGCCACTCATACTCCTTGCAAACTGATGTGAGGGTGTGAGCATGACCACTTTGGCAATACGATTCGAAGGCTAACCATTGAAGGCGTAAGACCTCTACACCCAGATGAGCGGCCAACCAAACCTGTACAAAAGCTCCACAACTATAGAAATGTTGGCAACGACGTAACGACCGGTCTAAGGCCCAGTAAATCACTACCAGGATAACTGGAGCCAAGTCCATCAGATGAGTTACCACTACCAAAGCAATCTCCACAACCTCGATATTCATAATGGTTTGATGGTGGTTGAAAACTAGCTCGCCTAAGAAGCGGACCACAAAACCCTTTAGCCATAGCTCATTGCCCAAGGAGGTGCACATCTAGACCACCGTATCAAAATATGCCAATTGTAACATTAGAGTTGGTCCATCAGTACAGATAAGTTGACGACCACAATCATCGGTTGATAGGCTTGTCAGTGTATCTGTCACACCACATAAACACAGAAGGCCCCAGAAGCTTATGTAGACAGCAAACCTGACGGACCTCCTCCAAAGTGGGAGTCTCAATTCTTTTGAAACTGAATACATGGGTAGCGGGCTTCCAAAATCAGGCAGCTGCAGACAAAAGATATCGGGAAACCTTCACATTCGCAATATCAAAGAACTTTGAGGGGATACCCCAAGTCCGTAGCTTGTCACTATCTGTAACCATGCCGGCGAGGAGGTTCCGCAAACGAATGCGAAATCGGTCGGCAAAATCACGTCGAAAAGGCAAAAAATAAAACGGAGTCGCCACCTAATCTATTATGGAAGACAAGGAAAACCATGTACATGAAAAATCATG